>CANNZV010000713.1:420562-522669 GCA_947561585.1 Caprella mutica
AAATGGCAAAAAAGCATCCATATGATAAAGTACATCTTCTTGCTTTTCAAAATAGAGTGAAAGTTATAACAAAGGAGTTAGACATCTTTGTTCTTCACAAGAGTTAGACACTTTGAACTGTTAACAATAAGTGATTGTATATTACAAATATAATCTTCTGAAAAGACTTCTAAAAATACGTAAAAGAATCAAATAATCGACCAAATTATCGGTCAGTTTCACATCTTCGGTCACATAAGAAAAAACTATGTAATAATTATCATACTCTTTTTATATTTCAGTTGGTATCCATGATACCTGCAGGTATAATGGATACCAATTGGAATTAAAGGATATTTTTTCATGTTTAAAATTTATCTGGATAATGCTTATAATTTCGATATATATTATTAATGGTACTTTAGCATAACTATTTTTAAACATTAGCAAAGTGTGACTCTTTATACTGAATTCATTTTCTACAATTACTTAAATTACAATTACCTGAAAATAAATTGGTTTCTATAAAATACTCATTCAAATCAATTTAAAGCTGAGCAGTAGCTTCAACATGTAGCATTAATTGTCTATATAGGTCTTCTTAATTTAATCTTCAGATACTCTAATGCAGTCATAGATATCACTATCGAGTATATCTTGACTACAATTAGATATTGCTAATTAAGTGAATAATACTAAATCATTTACAAACTAAGTAGCGCAGTTTTTCTTCTGTTCAAGGCCTTTGCTCCCAATAATGCTAGTAATTGTTGCCCCCTGTGATGTACCGTACAGTCACCTGTACACTGCAATTTACAGGTAAGTAACCTTAGCCCAATTCTTTACTAGACGATTAAACGCCACGTTTTTACCGCCTAGTTTACGCCTCTTCAATTAATAACTCTTAAATGAATGGAAGGCGATAGAAACGCTAGTTTAGACTTCAATTTTGCTTTCCATTCATTTAACCGTAATTAATTGAAGAAGAGTAAACTGGGCGGTAAAAACGCGGTGTTTAAACTGCTTGTAGAGAATGTGCATAAGTCACTGCACCTTTTCAAGGGGGGGAGAGGGGGAGGAGAGAGGGGGGGGAGGTTGAGAGCAAAACACGTTTCTAATGTCTCAGCCTTAGGCTGCTACCATTCTCTATCATTTAACAATTTGAACATTATTAGTCTGTATTAAAGTGCGTAAACATTAATGGTGAAAAGAAAGGTCACGCTTGGAGAATTGTTAACAATCTTTACAGTGCTTGTTAACAATCGTACTATAGCGAGCCCTTCTTGATTTTATTTAATTAATTGTTAACAATCTTTCCCGTGCTTGTTAACAATCTTAACAATAAAGGGGCTTAGTACGTGTGTTCTGATGTTTGTTTCTCTACAGATTTTCTCCTTTAATTTAACCGCTGCCTCACTAATGTTCTTTTTATAACTCATTGAACGATGAGAGCTTTAAATTGCGTCACTTCCACAAATTGGCGGGATTTACGCCCTCTGACCGAAGATACGAATAACATTCGGAAAAAAGTGAGATGTTTTCAAGGTTTGTAGTTTGAAATAAGAGATTAATAGCACTGAAAAGATACGAGTCAAATTGACTCCAAATTTTAGTATTCAATTTGTCCCAAAACCGGCTCAAAAATATGAGTCAATTTGACTCATCCTAATATTTTACTCAAAAACAAGAGTCATATTGACTCCTAATTCATAGTCAGGTTGACTCAGGTAGAGTCAATCAAGAAAAAATACTCCAATTTTGGAGTTTGACAGCCTTGACTCAAGCGTTGAGTCAAGCTGACTCACAATTTTTTATCAGTGATCTGTGAGTCTATTTGGTGATCTGTGAGTCTATTTGGTGACCTGTTAGTCTATTTGGTGATCTGTGAGTCTATTTGGTGACCTGTTAGTCTATTTGGTGATATGTGAGTCTATTTGGTGATCTGTGAGTCTATTTGGTGATCTGAGAGTCTATTTGGTGATCTGTGAGTCTATTTGGTGATCTGAGAGTCTATTTGGTGATCTGTGAGTCTATTTGGTGATCTGAGAGTCTATTTGGTGATCTGTGAGTCTATTTGGTGACCTGTGAGTCTATTTGGTGACCTGTGAGTCTATTTGGTGACCTGTGAGTCTATTTGGTGATCTGTGAGTCTATTTGGTGACCTGTGAGTCTATTTGGTGATCTGAGAGTCTATTTGGTGACCTGTGAGTCTATTTGGTGACCTGTTAGTCTATTTGGTGACCTGTGAGTCTATTTGGTGATCTGTGAGTCTATTTGGTGACCTGTTAGTCTATTTGGTGATCTGTGAGTCTATTTGGTGATCTGTGAGTCTATTTGGTGATCTGTGAGTCTATTTTGTGACCTGTTAGTCTATTTGGTGATCTGTGAGTCTATTTGGTGATCTGAGAGTCTATTTTGTGATCTGTGAGTCTATTTGGTGACCTGTTAGTCTATATGGTGATCTGTGAGTCTATTTGGTGATCTGAGAGTCTATTTTGTGATCTGTGAGTCTATTTGGTGATCTGTGAGTCTATTTGGTGATCTGTGAGTCTATTTGGTGATCTGTGAGTCTATTTGGTGATCTGTGAGTCTATTTGGTGATCTGTGAGTCTATTTGGTGATCTTTTCTCCCGGATCTTTTATTACAGCGCCCTAAGGGTTAGAGGTACCATCCCCCAAATAACTCTCTAGATAGTTTCCCGATGGTACCTACTTATTAATATTCACTTTTTGTTGCGTTTGCAGGGTAGGGCGCTAGGTCCCCTCCTTTGTTATTATTTAACTCATTCGCAAGGTGTATGTTATGACTCTGACACAGTCATTTAATTAGTAGGTCGCGCTGTCTAAAGCTCAAAATGAAAACTTGACCACTTTTCATTTGGAGCTAGGGTAAGTTACGAATTATCGGTCAGTTTCACATCTTCGGTCATGTAAGAAAAAAACTATATTATAATTGTTATTTTATTGTTATTTTAGTTGGTATCCATGATACCTGCAGATATCATGGATACCAATAAAAATAAAAATAAAACAACAATTATAATATTGTTTTTTCTTTTATGACCGAAGATGTGAAACTGACCGATAATTCGTAATTTAATATGCTAATATATAGTTCTTCCTATAGTGTAATTTGATATGGGGCAAGCTACGAGTTATCGGACGGGTTCACCCTTTCGAACATTTAAAATAGAATATATTGAGTAAAATTTAATTCGTTATTTTTATTATAATATACTTTTGTTCTATGATCGAAAATGTGGAGCTGTTCAATAACTCAGAACTTACCCTAATTTCATGTTAATTGCCACACAAATTGCTATGTCATTTTATGTAATTGAAATTACGTCATTTATTTATTTCTTTATTTGATAATTGCTATCTTCTTTTCATTTAACTGAACTCATTTTAAAGTTCTTCATACGATAGAGTGCATGTCTTGTTTAATGGCTTCGATTTCTTCTATTTTATGGCTTTTATTTCTTCTCTTTTATGGACTTCATTTCTTCTCTTTTATGGTTTCGATTTCTTTTATTTTATGCTCTAGACCCCATTATTTCACCCTATGGCACCTGAGAGTGTTTTTTCACCTTGACAAGGCCGTTCCAAACAGGTTCTATAGCTAGAAGGGTCACCTCCCCAGCTGATACGCTACTCCACCATTGGGGTAACTGCTCGGTCATTGAACAGTTACATGTTTCGTGTCGGAGGGAGAGACTATGATTTAGAAGATCGTACTAGAAACTTCTTGAAATTTAATTCGTATCCATGATACCAACTGGTAATATGGATACATGCTGATATTATGGATACATGCTTGTATTATAGATACATACTGGTATTGTGGATACCGTCTTTCGCTGTTGGTATCATGGATACCGTCATTCGCTGTTGGTATCACGGATACGAGTTAAAATGAAATTTATATTAAAAATATGTCTTTTACAATCGAAAATGTAGAACCGTCCGATAACGGAACTACGATTGCTCTATAGTTAATTATGATTTTAGGCAGAGCGCCAACAGAGATTCAGGTGGGTAAAAACCTCCCCAACCCACTCTCTAGCCGTAGATAATCATAGAAAAACTTCCCACTCTAATTCTTTATGCTATAAATAGAGAAAATGTACTGGAAGACAGTCTGGAAATGTAATAAATGACGTAAAGAAATATTATTTCTTGCATGGAAAATGTAATAAAATATCTTTCAGATTTGTTACTTCAGTAAATGCTAACTCTCTTATATCCTTCATAGTATATATATTTTATTTATTATAAACTTGTTAGGCTTAGTAGATTCTCAAAGATGTTACTACTAAAGTGTTGGTTAGATTTACTAGCTGGGAAAGTAGCCTTTTGCTGTTAATTGCTTCAATCAATTCACATAAAACCTACCACTTACATTTATTTGCTAGCAATTAACGAGGAGATTAAAAAAAAACACGTTCACGCACTATTAAAATATTATATAATAATAATATATACAATATCCTACTGACCAATCAACAAGCAGGATTACATGGGTTTTTATGACGTATGATACTTCTAGCCAATCATAGTACATGCATCTGAAGATGAACAAAAAAAGGATTTATTTTTAGCTCTGTATGATGTGATACATCCAGTCTAGTATTTAGTTATTTATGTACATCCTATAATTGGGGTCATATTTGCTTTCGACTTGAATTCGTATAGCATTCACGTCTGAACTAACTATTAAACATCTATTTAAATTTCATTCACGTCTGAACTAACTAACTACTTTACTAACTATTAATATTTTATTTATGTCCAACATATGAATATACTAACTAATGATGTTCTTGACCGCAAGGCTGCTTTGAAATTGACCATAGCTTCGTATTATAATATCATGCTGTCCAAACACTCAGTGGTATATTCTGCTCAGTGTACATTTGTAAACTTTAACTGTAAACATGCTTCTTCTGAAGGGGAACAACACATCAAATTTGGTGTAAATGACAATTTCTTTTGTTGAAAAGGTGTCCGTCCAATGGTAGGGCGGGTGGGGATCAAAAATCATGATTTTTTCAAAATCACTTTTTGTTAGAAATGTTACAAGGAAACTTGTAAAATTAAAACCCCATTCTCTTGAAAAGTAGTGACACAGTCGAAAAAGTTTCACCAACAGAATGTGTTTCTTTTACGAAGTTACATCTATCTTGCAAATTTAACAACAATCGGTCAACAAATGTAGAAGTTTTCTGAAAAGAGTGTTGTTCCCTTTAACTGATAAATGTTAACAAACTTATTATTATTAACAGTCCTACTAAATTATACCATTACGCCACCTAGCGGTGGTGAAAAATGTGAAGTAAAATCTGTACCAACGCCATCTAGCGGCACAACTGACTACTTATTCATCACATTAAGATGCACAATTCACATGTGGCCAATGACGTGAGTTTCGTAATTAAAGAAGTAGAAAAGGGTGCAGAAAAACTGAAATCAAAAGTTAATTAAAAATAACACTTCCATCCTCTAAATTGCAAATAGATCACTAGTGTTTTTTCGCTTTTATATCAATACTGATATATCACGTACAGTAACTCTTTCCTACATTAAAAGGCTATATATTTAATGAGTATTTTAATTTAAACTCTGCAAAATAATGAATATCATATACGAATTGGTAAGGAGAATTGGTAGTTAATTTACCTGCTGTGTGTGCATTATATTAACCCACGGCAGTTGTAGTTAAAACAATGGACTACTGATTGTTAATAGGGTAAGTTCCAAATTATCGGTCAGTACTACATCTTCGGTCATATAAAAAAAAACAATATAAAAATAAATATTATTACAGAGTGCTATCTAGCACTCTGTAATAATATTTATTTTTATATTGTTGTTTCTTATATGACCGAAGATGTAGCACTGACCGATAATTCGTAACTTACACTAGTTTTTATAACTGAAATAGTTAATAGTTTTATGAAGCCTCCTATGAAGTTTTTTACAATCTTTGTAATTTGTTTCTTCTAAGTCTGCAGAGACGAAGGAAATCTTTCAACTTTACCAGAGTTATTAATAATTAGAAGCTATAAGCATATACATCACTAATCACTGTTTAGAAAATATTAAAAAGGTTGCATGACTGAGCATCTTTTCCAGTACCGCAAACTGACCATCGCTGTAGGGCAAGTTACGAATTATCGGTCATTTTCACATCTTCTAAATAATAAGTTTTATTTTTATTCTAGTTTGTATCCATGATACCTGCACATATTAACTGGTTATCATCATTGGTATCCATGATAGCTGCAGGTATCATGGATACCAATTTAGATACAATTTAAATAAAAATTACATTTTTAAAGTTTTCTCTCATATGACCGAAGATGTGAAACCGACTGATAATTCGTAACTTACCCTACTTATTTAGCGTGTTTCCTTTTTTGCTTATACATCTTTGATGTGTGGTACATAATAATTAGAGCATTAGATTTATTGATGTGTCAATGCTTCGTGTGGGTGTGCAGACATCGCGAACTAGTTACTCTATCTCATGACCATCGCACGGAACTGCCCAGCGCTACGTAAGGGGAGTCTGACGTCACGCTACAAAAAGGATTAGTGCTAAAAACAAAACAGTGATTTAAACTGGTATATTTACAAGTTATTTGAATTCTTCTTGATGTGAATGGAAAAATATTTTATTTTAAAAAGTTAACAGTAAATAAATAGAATTCAGAACAAGGAACATATGAATTTTAAATAATTAATAAGTAATGCATTTACAAATATTTCTGATATATGATTAATATAAAATTTTAATATTGGGTAAGTTACGATTTACCGGACGGTTCAAAATTCAAATATTTAATCATAAAAAACAATGTAATGGCTTTTGGTAAATATTTATTTCGATTGTTCAAGATAACAACTTATATAAAAATTAATCCATATGATAGATAATGTGGAAACGTGCGATAACTCAACACTCACCCTCTATCAAAATCCTATAAAATAGTTAATTAGATTGCCTGATTGTTTTGTGGTGCTTAAAGTTAGCAACTAATTTCTAAATAAAGTTGATGTGCATGGTATAATATCTACACGATGTGTAGGAGGATAATTCATCAACTGGCCACTACTGCAGTCACTGGAAATTGTAAATACCTGTAAATCATTTACAGTCCAGATTGCTATCGTCAATAGAAAACACGTATTGGTGTAAAAACTGCTTGATGGTTGCTAAAATTGTGACAATATGCTTTATGAATCATAGAGAATGTTATAAGACGGAGAGAATTAAAGAGTATTGAATGGTTCTACACCAGCGGTATATAGTATTCGATACCATTTCATTTCGTCTGTGATATTCTTAAGATCTATGATTTACAAAGCACACTGTAACAACCCTAGTAAAAACATATTCATTTATCTTTCATTTCTATTTAATATTAAATGATTCTACATGATTGTTATTATCCATTAATATCATTAGATTGTTATTGTAATTAGGACTAGATAGCAAAGTGACAGTTAGTGTTTGATGGTAGGTATGGGTATCTTGCTGACACAGAGCTAATGGGGGTAGAGGTACAATAATTATCAGGTGCAAATTAATACATGATACAAATTTCAGAAGGTTATTATTCAAGAGGAACATCAAAGCATTATAAGTGCTCTGTGGGAAGAAAACTGTTTCCACTAGAATGTATTCTCATGTTTATGACGGTTCCAATTAGTAAGACTGTGAATAAAAAGAATAATGATTAATTAATTAACATTTATGTTAACAATTAAAGAGGATACAAGTTACAGATAATCACCACATATTAGGAGGACTCTTTATTATAGTAGTAATTAATAGTACAAGTCATCAATTAGTGTAAGTTCCGAATTATCGGTCAGTACTACAACTTCGATCATATAAGAAAAAACAATATAAAAATTGTTATTATTACACAGTGCTATCTAACACTTCTGCAAACCCGTGTTTGCAGAAGTGTTAGATAGCACTGTGTAATAATAACAATTTTTTCTTATATGACCGAAGATGTAGTACTGACCGATAATTCGGAACTTACCTTACCTCTTCATGTCTCTAATCTACAGTTACAGTATTTGCTATTTAATCTCTGAATCTTCGGGTAAAGAATAACTTAAACTCTTAATTGATTATTGCTCTCTTAATTAATCACTGCCTTTTAATTGTTTATTGCAACACATGGTCTGAAAGTAACTAATGAGTTGTGACTCTATTTTCGTGACTTGAAAGTTTGCATTAAAAACTCTTGAGGTATTTGATGTGGCGAGTTGGAGATTAAGGAATGTGAGTGTTAAAAGAAGTGGAGAAATGAATACGGTAATTGCCGGTGATAGGGAGGTAATGGTATCGGTAATTGCCGGTGATAGGGAGGTAATGGTATCGGTATTTACCGGTGTTAGAGAGGTAATGGTATCGGTATTTACCAGTGTTAGAGAGGTAATGGTATTGGTATTTACCGGTGTTAGGGAGGTAATGGTATCGGTATTTACCAGTGTTAGAGAGGTAATGGTATTGGTATTTACCGGTGTTAGAGAGGTAATGGTATCGGTAATTACCGGTGTTAGAGAGGTAATGGTATTGGTATTTACCGGTGTTAGAGAGGTAATGGTATCGGTATTTACCAGTGTTAGAGAGGTAATGGTATTGGTATTTACCGGTGTTAGGGAGGTAATGGTAATTACCAGTGTTAGAGAGGTAATGGTATTGGTATTTACCGGTGTTAGAGAGGTAATGGTATCGGTATTTACCGGTGTTAGAGAGTTAATGGTATCGGTAATTACCGGTGTTAGAGAGTTAATGGTATCGGTAATTACCAGTGTTAGAGAGGTAATGGTATTGGTATTTACCGGTGTTAGAGAGTTAATGGTATCGGTAATTACCGGTGTTAGAGAGGTAATGGTATCGGTAATTACCGGTGTTAGAGAGGTAATAGTATCGGTATTTACCGGTGTTAGAGAGTTAATGGTATCGGTATTTACCGGTGTTAGAGAGGTAATGGTATCGGTATTTACCGGTGTTAGAGAGTTAATGGTATCGGTAATTACCGGTGTTAGAGAGGTAATGGTATTGGTATTTACCGGTGTTAGAGAGGTAATGGTATCGGTAATTACCGGTGTTAGAGAGTTAATGGTATCGGTAATTACCGGTGTTAGAGAGGTAATGGTATCGGTATTTACCAGTGTTAGAGAGGTAATGGTATTGGTATTTACCGGTGTTAGAGAGGTAATGGTATCGGTAATTACCGGTGTTAGAGAGGTAATGGTATTGGTATTTACCGGTGTTAGAGAGGTAATGGTATCGGTATTTACCAGTGTTAGAGAGGTAATGGTATTGGTATTTACCGGTGTTAGGGAGGTAATGGTAATTACCAGTGTTAGAGAGGTAATGGTATTGGTATTTACCGGTGTTAGAGAGGTAATGGTATCGGTATTTACCGGTGTTAGAGAGTTAATGGTATCGGTAATTACCGGTGTTAGAGAGTTAATGGTATCGGTAATTACCAGTGTTAGAGAGGTAATGGTATTGGTATTTACCGGTGTTAGAGAGTTAATGGTATCGGTAATTACCGGTGTTAGAGAGGTAATGGTATCGGTAATTACCGGTGTTAGAGAGGTAATAGTATCGGTATTTACCGGTGTTAGAGAGTTAATGGTATCGGTATTTACCGGTGTTAGAGAGGTAATGGTATCGGTATTTACCGGTGTTAGAGAGTTAATGGTATCGGTAATTACCGGTGTTAGAGAGGTAATGGTATTGGTATTTACCGGTGTTAGAGAGGTAATGGTATCGGTAATTACCGGTGTTAGAGAGTTAATGGTATCGGTAATTACCGGTGTTAGAGAGGTAATGGTATCGGTATTTACCGGTGTTAGAGAGGTAATGGTATCGGTAATTACCGGTGTTAGAGAGGTAATGGTATCGGTAATTACCGGTGTTAGAGAGTTAATGGTATCGGTAATTACCGGTGTTAGAGAGGTAATGGTATCGGTATTTACCGGTGTTAGAGAGGTAATGGTATCGGTATTTACCGGTGTTAGAGAGGTAACGGTATCGGTAATTACCGGTGTTAGAGAGGTAATGGTATCGGTATTTACCGGTGTTAGAGAGGTAATGGTATCGGTATTTACCGGTGTCAGGGAGGTAATGGTATCGGCAATTACCGGTGTCAGAGAGGTAATGGTATCGGTATTTACCGGTGTTAGGGAGGTAATGGTATCGGCAATTACCGGTGTCAGAGAGGTAATGGTATCGGTATTTACCGGTGTCAGAGAGGTAATGGTATCGGTATTTACCGGTGTTAGGGAGGTAATGGTATCGGTAATTACCAGTGTTAGGGAGGTAATGGTATCGGTAATTACCGGTGTTAGAGAAGTAATGGTATCGGTATTTACCGGTGTTAGGGAGGTAATGGTATCGGTATTTACCGGTGTCAGAAAGGTAATGGTATCGGTATTTACCGGTGTCAGAAAGGTAATGGTATCGGTATTTACCGGTGTCAGAAAGGTAATGGTATCGGTATTTACCGGTGTTAGAGAGTTAATGGTATCGGTAATTACCGGTGTTAGAGAGGTAATGGTATCGGTATTTACCGGTGTTAGAGAGGTAATGGTATCGGTATTTACCGGTGTTAGAGAGGTAACGGTATCGGTAATTACCGGTGTTAGAGAGGTAATGGTATCGGTATTTACCGGTGTTAGAGAGGTAATGGTATCGGTATTTACCGGTGTCAGGGAGGTAATGGTATCGGCAATTACCGGTGTCAGAGAGGTAATGGTATCGGTATTTACCGGTGTTAGGGAGGTAATGGTATCGGCAATTACCGGTGTCAGAGAGGTAATGGTATCGGTATTTACCGGTGTCAGAGAGGTAATGGTATCGGTATTTACCGGTGTTAGGGAGGTAATGGTATCGGTAATTACCAGTGTTAGGGAGGTAATGGTATCGGTAATTACCGGTGTTAGAGAAGTAATGGTATCGGTATTTACCGGTGTTAGGGAGGTAATGGTATCGGTATTTACCGGTGTCAGAAAGGTAATGGTATCGGTATTTACCGGTGTCAGAAAGGTAATGGTATCGGTATTTACCGGTGTCAGAAAGGTAATGGTATCGGTATTTACCGGTGTCAGAAAGGTAATGGTATCGGTAATTACCGGTGTTAAAGAGGTGATAATTTACCGAATTAAAATTAATTTTCGTACTTTTTATTATACCATTCTAAGAATAACTTCAAACCTGTTTTAACGTTAAGTAATTTACAATAAAGTCTTTAATAACCATTTAAAGTTAAGGCTACCTTTGCACTAAGTAATCTGACCTTTTAAAGGTCACTGTACTTTGTCACAGACCTTTGTAAATCCTTTATCTACCTAGTAAAGCACATCTCACTAACCTTTAATTAATGCTTACTCGATTTTTTATTTATTTTATTATTTATTCATAAATGTTCCTCTATGATTTTTATCCTATGTGGGGTAAGTCACGGGTTAGTGGACAGTTGTTACACATTTCCGATCATGTGAGGAAGAGATAATCAGGTTATTTCTCTAATTATTAAATACTTTCTTAATACGATCGGGCATTTAGAACCGTCCGAAAAGTGTGAACTTACCCTACTAGACTGAGAACAAAAATAAATAAGTAAAGAGAAACTATAGTGACTTTGAGGGAAATGAAGAGGTGGTACGGTAAGTTACGAATTATCGGTCAGTTTCACATCTTCGGTCATATAAGAAAAAACAATATAAAAATTAAAATAATAATTTAATTTTAATTGGTATCCATGATACCTGCAGATATCATGGATACCAATTACAATAAAAATAAAATAATTAATATAGCTACAGTTTTTTCTTATATGACCGAAGATGTGAACCGACCAATAATTCGTAAGTTACCCAACTTACCTTATATACGACCTCGACTTAGGTCGTAAGGGTTATTTTTAGATGTTATAAAAAATCAACTTTACGTGAAATGAACAGTAATAATAATATCGGTTGAAACCTTTCATTATCTTATTGCATAACGCAGAAAGGTATATTAGACTAAAAAGTTCTAAACTTATTAATAATACAAACAATAGTCATGCATCATTATGTATTTCTATTTTAACACTTATGTAAAATTAATTAGATCTAATTTCTATAGTAGTTAGAAATGTGTCACAACATTGCCTCTATATCTTGCAATTTCTTTTCGATAATAGACTCTAAAATAATAACATTTATTCCCCTCTTTTTCTGGTGTGTACCTAATCATTTTCGTGCATCTTATAAAAAACGTAACGCTTTAACTTTTCTAATCCGTGGCCTAAATGAAACACTCACTGAAATGTTTTATCTTAGGGCAAAGTGTCATTTACCAAATGGAGATTGAGTACTGGATTGAAAAATATAAGAACACATCAAAATATTGATATATAGCTACTTATAACTGTTCTCTCTACAATATAATTTTCAATGTTATTGCCTTTTCTTATTGAAAACCTACTGATATTTGCATCTGTTTATTGTATTCTTTTTCTAAGTAAATTATCGAAGGCTGTAATTACTCCCCTTTTCTCCACTCTCTCCACCGTGTCATCATCTTCAATATAATCGGGTGATGGTGCCCCGAGGGTAAAGGCAACGGCCCGCTAATTGGGACGGTCTGACGCGACCTCCACACGCTACAAACGTCCTTGTCAACTCGAGTGTCTTCTGCGCAGGCGCTGCAACCTAAATATCTGTATCGTGGATACGGTATCTGTGAACAGATTGAAGAGTGAACTATGCATTTGCATGTATCATGGATACGGTATCCATGAAGAGTGATCTATACATTTGCATGTATCATGGATACGGTATCCATGAAGAGTGTCCTATACATTTGCATGTATCATGGATACGGTATCCATGAAGAGTGATCTATACATTTGCATGTATCATGGATACGGTATCCATGAAGAGTGATCTATACATTTGCATGTATCATGGATACAGTATCCATGAAGAGTGATCTATACATTTGCATGTATCATGGATACGGTATCCATGAAGAGTGATCTATACATTTGCATGTATCATGGATACGGTATCCATGAAGAGTGATCTATACATTTGCATGTATCATGGATACGGTATCCATGAAGAGTGATCTATATATTTGCATGTATTATGGATACAGTATCCATGAAGAGTGATATATACATTTGCATGTATCATGGATACGGTATCCATGAAGAGTGATCTATACATTTGCATGTATCATGGATACGGTATCCATGAAGAGTGATCTATATATTTGCATGTATTATGGATACAGTATCCATGAAGAGTGATCTATACATTTGCATGTATCATGGATACGGTATCCATGAAGAGTGATATCTATGATTTAAAACTAACAATAAAAAAAATTGTACTCTTTTCGTCTGATGTTATTTCCATTGATTAAATATGATTTATGTGCAATCAAACCAAGTGGAAAAAGTAACCTTTATTATTATTTAGTACAATATAAATTACTTATATATATAATTGAAAAGTGTTTAGGGTAAATCCTGAGTTATCGGTCTGTTCCTTAATTTCGATCACACATAAGAAAAAAGATGTAATACTAATTATTAAACTTTCCTTTTTCTTGGTAGCCATGATACCAGCAGGTATCATGGCTACCAAGAAAAGGACGAATCAACAATCATTATAAGCTTTTTATTATACATGATCGAAATAAAGGAACAGACCGATAACTGAGGACTTACCCTATACTATAATCATTAGAAATGTCATGGTAGTACTATTGCAACACAATCTATCGGTACAATTCTTTTAAAACTATTGTTTTATGATAGTAAATAGTATTATAGTAAAAGTATAGAAGAGAACTACTTTTTTTACATTTACATACATTTTATTACATATCTGTTCTGTAGGTAGATATTTTGTATTTAAAGATATTAAGTGTACCATAAGCAGTGGTAGCTTCAAGGGGCTGCTCCCTTTTTAATGGTATCATTTTAGCATATATTGTCCAATCATTTTTCTGTGAGTATTACAATACACAAAACAAATTTAAAGGACAGAAGCAAACTTTTTCAATATTTCCTATCAAGTACCTAACCAATTGTTTGAATGAATAAACTACACCTTTTACACATTCGCTGTAGAGGTATATGAACTGTACTTACTGCTAAATGCATGTGCTCTATAGTAGAGCAAACGCTATTCATAAGTTATAATTAGATGGGTTTCCAAACTAGAATAAGATAATGCTATTAAACATACAGTCCCAAATAGAATATTCGAGACGCTAATCAGCTGGTAGGGGCAATGGCCATGAGAGCTGATGAATAATGCATGGTGAACTGAGTGAACAAAGTGTACATGTAAAGGGCCAGCCAGAACATGGCACTTAAAATGACTATAGCATTGCTTCATAACAATATAAATAATTAACCTGCCTCTGAAGAAAAAATGTTTAATAATTATTATTTAATTAAATTTTATTAATTATAATCTATATTTTCTTACATGAACGGATATGTGGAAACGTCCGATAACTTGGGAGTTATCCTATATATTGCACGTGATATAATTTTTAAGAATGATATCAAAAGAGACAGCGCTATTTACCCCCCCCCCCCGTATTCGCCTTTATTTAATTTATTTATTTTAATTTACCATTAAAAGATAAATTCTAAATTTTAAATTATTCCTTTTTAGTAAAGGATTAACTTTTACTGCGAAATTCAATCCTATATTACATGGATGCAGAAAAGCTACTCCGTGAATGTGACGAAAAGGGACACATGCACCGGTGGAAAATGAAGAGGTGATAGTGAATGAAGCCTACGAGTCTACCTAACACAAAAATCTAAGAGGAAAATGAAGAGGTGTTAGTTAATGAAGCCTACGAGTCTACCTAATACCAAAATCTAAGAGGAAAATGAAGAGGTGATAGTAAATGAAGCCTACGAGTCTACCTAATACCAAAATCTAAGAGGAAAATGAAGAGGTGATAGTGAATGAAGCCTACGAGTCTACCTAATACCAAAATCTAAGAGGAAAATGAAGAGGTGATAGTAAATGAAGCCTACGACTCTACCTAACACAAAAATCTAAGAGGAAAATGAAGAGGTGATAATAAATGAAGCCTACGAGTCTACCTAACACAAAAATCTAAGACATCGTAGTTGAAGAGTATAACTGTACGTCTAGCGCTATCCTCTAAACTTCTAAAGTCTAAAACAACAGAAATAATAAACAAGTTACAAATTCTATTAATTTTATAAAGCACAAGAATAGCATTACAGTTTTTTTTTTTGCATGAAATTCACACATTAATTAATTTTTCATTTATTTAAATAATTTGAATTGGCAAAAAAATTGAGATCATCAATTTGCGTATCCAGGAAACAGAAATGCAGAATATAAAGTCTCATTTTTTGGGCAATGGCTCAGCAAACTGAAGAGAAATTATCTGCAGCTTCAAACTACCAAAGGAAAACAATCAAAACATGGAGGTGCTGAACTTTACAACCAAATGGACTCTGCTTGCAAACTACACGGAGAACGAAACGGATGAGATGAAGTCCGTGAAACAAGCGAAACGTCAGCTTCAACAACTAATTAATCGTTACAAAGACAAGAAGGAAGAAACACCTCGTACTGTCGGTATAGGACGAGGAGCCATTTTGAAACAAGATGGCGGTGGCTACGATAATGTAACAAAACAAGATGGCGGCACTGGCTACAAGAATGAGCCTATCTTTGCACGGCCTTTGATGCCATACCCAGAAGATGTGTTGCCAGGTTCCTATGATAACATTCTGGAAGCCCCTATCACTCACCAAATAAGGGATGTCTTGAACAAAAGAAACTGTTACTGTAGAAATAGTAAAGGACTGTGCAAGCTAACAGAAAATTGGAGAGTTAGAGTGGTCACAACTGATGAAAAGGAAACGCCAACTGATTATTACAAGATGATGACCGGACAAATTTCAGATTCTGGTGAGATTTTGAGTGAGGAAGAAGAGTCGCATGAAAAGGTGAAATCTATTGAATATGCAGAATCAAGTGTAAATACAATAGATATGACAAAGTTAAGCATTTCTAAGGAAGAAACAACCAAAGAATCAGAAAAGTTAGCTGAGGCCTTCGAAACAGAATGAAATTTTGTGGTTCAGCTCTGTGGTACATTTTACTAAATGTTGAAGGAAATGAATGGTTGGAAAAAAGGACTTCGGTGTAGAAAAATTGTAGTGTAGTGTACCGAAAAGTCATATATTATTGCATGTCAAATTGGTAATTTTATGTAGTATGCCTTGTTTACCTACAACTTGTGACTTAATACACTTTTAAATATAGATGGTAATTTAATTTTTATTATTGTTTCAATTTACTAACCCTCAAGTAAATTTTATTATATTTTAACGCATAATTCAGTAATTTCATCAATTTTACTAATTTCAATGATTACATTTTTGTTATAATATTGTAATCTTTTGAATATTTTCTTGATGTGCTGTTATTCTTCTGTAAAACCTTTAACTTTGCTATAGAATGTGTAAATGAATAAACATATAATGTCTAACACGATTCACCATGACGAGGCACTTTTAGATCAAAGAAATTATTGGGAGACGCATTTAATGTTTTCTTTTGTTGCAATAAGTTGCGAGTGTTTGGACCTTTTGAATATTAATGAATTTAGAAATTTATTATCCGTCAGTCATTTACTGTCGTAGAAAGAGGTTTCGATACCCCCTAGCACATGAAAAACCTGTTGTTATTAAGAAACAGGTTGGAAAATAACGAAAAGATTATGGTGGGGTCATAGAAGGTTATGGTGGGGTCATAGAAGGTTATGGTGGGGCCCGTAGAAGGTTATGGTGGGGTCATAGAAGGTTATGGTGGGGTCATAGAAGGTTATGGTGGGGTCATAGAAGGTTATGGTGGGGTCATAGAAGGTTATGGTGGGGCCCGTAGAAGGTTATGGTGGGGTCATAGAAGATTATGGTGGGGCCCGTAGAAGGTTATGGTGGGGTCATAGAAGATTATGGTGAGGTCATAGAAGATTATGGTGGGGTCATAGAAGGTTATGATGGGGTCATAGAAGGTTATGGTGGGGTCCCATTATTGTGGGATGCCACCATAAATTACTGAGGGTCAGAATTTCGGGGATCAAATTACAGGGGATCAAATTACCAGGGATCACATTACTATGGATCAAATAACCAGGGATCAAATTACCATGGATCAAATTACCAGGGAGCAAATTACCTAGGGTCAGATTATCGGGGATCAAATTATAACATGGACCAAATTACCGGGGTTAGATAACTGGGGATCAAATTACCGGGGGTCACATTACCAGGGATCAAATTACCGGGGGTCACATTACCAGGGGATCAAATTACCGGGGGTCACATTACCAGGGGATCAAATTACCGGGGGTCACATTACCAGGGGATCAAATTACCGGCGGTCACATTACCAGGGGATCAAATTACCGGGGGTCACATTACCAGGGGATCAAATTACCGGGGGTCACATTACCAGGGGATCAAATTACCGGGGGTCACATTACCAGGGGATCAAATTACCGGCGGTCACATTACCAGGGGATCAAATTACCGGCGGTCACATTACCAGGGGATCAAATTACCGGCGGTCACATTACCAGGGGATCAAATTACCGGCGGTCACATTATCATGGATCAAATTAACACTTAAGTTAATATTTAAACAGTAGACTAAATAATATTATGTTATTACCAGATGGTAACATGAATAATTAAAAGTTCAATGAATGATTTCATTAACTAATTAGGCTTTATTTATAATGTAAAGTGTTAGTTTTAGTTTACTCTTCACAAGCTCTGTCATTAGATTTATATTCTCTATGCTATAATATTATCGTCATTATTCAATTAGTAACTTTAGCTAAATCTGAGGGAGTAGAAGTGAGGAGAGTTAAATTATACTAATATTGATACTATTGAGAACACGTTATTCTTAACGGGCAAGTACTCTAGTATTATTATAATATAGTTTTGGGGTTTATATTTAATGTATTCTTAAATTATGTAAAATTACAAAAGGTATTCAATATCATAAAACTGAAATTAATGCAGTTCAATTAAACTTGACTTCAAATACGATTACCAAAGGAATTAATTAAATTTCAAAACTAATAATAAATTAAATAATTTATCATCAAGTGATTCAGGTTTAGATTGCAGTCGATAATTTATTATATAACGTGTATTATAATTTCTATTAAAGATCTTTGTTAAATAAGTACAAATATCTAATTGAAATATATGAATATATTTACATAGTTATTATTTAAATCTAGCGGAAGCAAATTTTAATGTGTTACAAAAATATATATTAATAATCAACTACGAAATGTTAATTAAATATTTAATGAAGACTTCAATAGTTTATTATTAAAGAAATTAATCAAAATATGAATATGTTCATTTTAAATGTATGTTCATTCTTCGGACATATAAAAAAATATATATAAAAATTATTAGATAGCACTGTGTAATAATAATAATTTTTATATTGTTTTTTCTTATTTGACCGAAGATGTAGAACTGACCTATAATTCGTAACTTACCCTATGTATAGTAATACTATATAGGTAACGTATTTATATTTTAATACTCCTATTTTCATATTTTTTTTAATAACTTATAATATTTCAACCAAAATTAAGAAAAATGTATTTGACGGTTTTTAATGAAATAAGCTTAATTGTAAAAAAGGATTATTTGTGACTCTGGAAACAACTATCGCAATAATGATAGGGTAAGTTACGAGTTATTGGACGGTTCCACCTTTTCGATCATATAATAAAATAAATACTGAAATTCAAGTTAACATTGCAGTCACTCGTAACTATACCCTGTACACTTTATTGCAATAACTCGTAACTATACCCTCTACACTTTATTGCAATAACTCGTAACTATACCCTCTACACTTCATTGCAATAATGATGAGTTCAAACGTTGCAACTGCAGCACAATATATTCTCAGTTACGAAGATAGATGATGGTTGTCAAAAAGTACATTGAACATTAAACACAAATATTAAATCATTGAATGTGAAAAAACCTTGAGTTGAAACAGATGAGCAGGTGTGAAATGTACAGGTAAAAGATTTATACAGGTAGAGTATTTATACAGGTAAATTATAATTATACAAGTTAAAAATATACAGGTAAAGGAGAGAAAGAAAATATTTGCCGATTACAATACAATATCTCTCCTTTACAATATCTCTCCTCTACACTATCTCTCCTTTACACTATCTCTCCTTTACAATATCTCTCCTTTACAATATCTCTCCTTTACTATATCTCTCCTTTACTATATCTCTCCTTTACAATATCTCTCCTTTACAATATCTCTCCTTTACTATATCTCTCCTTTACAACATCTCTCCTTTACACTATCTCACCTTTACAATATCTCTCCTTTAAAATATCTCTCCTTTACTATATCTCTCCTTTACAATATCTCTCCTTTACTATATCTCTCCTTTACAATATCTCTCCTTTACAATATCTCTCCTTTACTATATCTCTCCTTTACAACATCTCTCCTTTACACTATCTCACCTTTACAATATCTCTCCTTTAAAATATCTCTCCTTTACTATATCTCTCCTTTACAATATCTCTCCTTTACTATATCTCTCATGTCTCTCCAATGAGTAGATGCTATCTCTCCACAATAGCATTCACTTTCCTCTCTCAAAGACAGTCCATCTCGCATGTCAGGTCAGGTGTGCGGGTCACCAGAGGTCAAATTAACCTATGGGTGGCAGTGGGGTTAATTACAGTCACTCTCAACCCTAACCAACCAGTCTGGAGGCAAAGCAGTGGATGGTTTGGGTGTGAGTGACTGTCCAGTGGTCACTGGCAGTACGTATAACATCTAAAGAAAATACTATAAAAAGCTGAGGAAAAGACTGTAAAGACTGCTATAGGGTGAGAAGAACCCTGTACCGACAATTGGGCCCTGGATAATTGAGCCCAGAAACAATTGGAGTAGCAGACACGATAAAGAAGTGTTACTTTGTTATTACTAGGGTTGTAACAATTTTATCTTGGAAATAGGCTTTATATTCTGTTGAAAAATATTCCCCATATTCTCTAAATATAATCTTTTGTACTCTTAATATAATATATTATCCAAAATATGCTTTTTATTCTTTTTATCTTTCATTCTCAATTCATAAAAGTGCTGTAATTCGATTGATAAACCCGATAAGGGATATATTAGCAAGTCCCTTAAATCACATTTTGATGTTAATCTCATGTTTCGGTGTAATGGAAATCTTTGAAGAGTTTAAATAAGTCGTATTAACTTAAATTTTGTCATATGAAACCATTGTGTACATCGTCTGACAAAGTTCAGTAACATTAATATTTAGTTAATAAAATGGGTGAATTGTAAAGGTTATTCGTTACATTGAACTAAGAAAAATATAGCAGTTGTTGAGATAGAATGAGATTATGATAATAAATTTGTAATAATATATTTTATTAATTTATGGAACTTTTCAATATTGAACACTGAAAAAATTTCGACTAATTCAAATTAACTTTAATTGGGCTTGTATGGTCCAATGATTTCGGCAGGTCTTGGTGGAAAACGGACTTCTAAAATATTAACATTCGCATTTACCTTCGCAGATTTTGGAAGTTTATGTTTTCGGCGGCATTTATTATTTTAATTGCATCTTGTTATTTGCATAACTCAAAAAGCATTCAACCAAATTGCATGAAATTCGATGGGACGATTGTTCATTATCAAGGAACCAGTTTATTAAATTTTGAGAATTAACAGGTCAAAGGTGAAGGTCAAAGTCATTTATAAGCAGCGGCTAAGGTATGCGCTCTATATGAGTGTACATCATCTAGCTCCTATTGTTGTTTCTTCTTCTAATAATACCTATGTTCTCATATTCTATTGGCTACATCATAACTCAGTAACTATAGAGGAGTTCACTGTAGAGAATTTCTACTGTGTCTACAGTTTTTTCTTAGATTACCTATCTCTGAACAGAAAAATATAATCGTTTTATTAAAAAATAGTATTTATTCATGAAAAGAATAAGTTCTGATAAAAAGATTATATTTTTCGTAACGAGAATATTTATTTTCATATTACAAATATTCTTTATTTTAAATTTGCTCAAGATTACTTTTTTAGACAAACAGCATATTGTCACAACCCTATAGTTATTACAGTAGCAATGGCCTTCAATTAAGTTAAAACAGTAGACTCGATCGGCCTCAATTGACGTGGGGCCCAATTGTTGGTACACCGAGAAAGACTGCTAAATAAAGCCTGGAGAGGTTGGGCAACGCTTTGCATCATGTAAATGCATAGAATTACGAATAAATACACCAAGCCACGCTTTACTTTTCTCGCTTTTATTAACAAAACATTTTAAGTTTCACATCATTTTGATGCATGAGGTGAATATGCAAAGTTGTACACTCTAGCACTTTCAGGTAATTCGACATTGTGAGGGAATGAAAAGGAAAAAACATTAAACTGACAAAATGTAAAGCATGCTATTTTTCTGACACAAGAAAGGTAATTTAACTGATAAAACTGAGAAGTGAGATTTGTAACATTGGTTCAGTGTTAGATTTAACATGTTGAATTCACAGTAACTAGGATTGTAACATTGGTTCAGTGTTAGATTTAACATGTTGAATTCACAGTAACTAGGATTGTAACATTGGTTCAGTGTTAGATTTAACATGTTGAATTCACAGTAACTAGGATTGTAACATTGGTTCAGTGTTAGATTTAACATGTTGAATTCACAGTAACTAGGATTGTAACATTGGTTCAGTGTTAGATTTAACATGTTGAATTCACAGTAACCAGAATTGTAACATTGGTTCAGTGTTAGATTTAACATGTTGAATTCACAGTAACTAGAATTGTAACATTGGTTCAGTGTTAGATTTAACATGTTGAATTCACAGTAACTAGGATTGTTACATTGGTTCAGTGTTAGATTTAACATGTTGAATTCACAGTAACTAGGATTGTAACATTGGTTCAGTGTTGGATTTAACATGTTGAATTCACAGTAACTAGGATTGTAACATTGGTTCAGTGTTAGATTTAACATGTTGAATTCACAGTAACTAGAATTGTAACATTGGTTCAGTGTTATATTTAACATGTTGAATTCACAGTAACTAGCATTGCAACATAGGCTGATTTTAACCTGTTGAATTCACAGTAACATTGGTTCAATGTTAAATTTGCAATTTCACCGTAATTACAATGTTTGTAGCAACTCGTAGTTATCCCAACAGTTACGGAATGTAGCACTAATAACGCGTTACACTAGGCTGTTCCCACGTAACATCTATAATTTAAAGTTACGAGAGATAGCATGGTTTGTCTCGCACATCGTATGTGCATCTTATTTGCATATTTAAATATAATAATTAGGAAAGGCATGTCGTAGAAAAGGTGCCCCTATTTTATTCATAGTGTGTTATTTAGTTTTATCAAATTACTTTTATTTTAGAGAATATGATTACTTACTTTTTAAATTAGTAATTTTTCTTCATTAAATAAATTATATAATAGTTCTAATTATTTACATAATCAAAATTAATCTTTGTAATTCATTTCAAATTTTTGGTCAATTTTTTCAAGTCCCGATTAAAATTAAAATTTTATCTTTAATTAATTTAACTAACGTTTGAGATAAAATATATTCTTAAATTCATTTAAATTAGTCAAAATTATTTTTATTGAATTTGTTTTTTATGAAAAAAGATTCAATTTACATATTTGAATTAAGTATACCAGTTGAAATTACTTAACTAATTATATGAATAACCAGAGAGGGTATTCAATTGGCATGTTAATTCCTTTACCCTACAGCTACAGTGTAATGAAATCTTACACTATAATTTACACTATAATTTGCACATTTCTTTCTGTTCTTTGTTGCTGAATAAAGTGGTTGATATTGTCACATAGGTAACCATTCCAACCCTATCTCTGTTAACCTCATTCAACCCTACCTACAAAGCAACCTTACTTGCTTTTCTTTGTTTCTTTGCATCAGATACAAAGTATTTTACTGGGGTGAACTATCAGTTATCGCACAGTTACACTCTTTCGATCATATAAGAAAATACACCTTTATTTTGATTTCATTTTAGATAAAATAGACGTTAAGTAATAATTATTTTATATTTTTTTACATGATCGAAAATGTGGAACTGTCCGATAACTCGGAACTTACCCTAATTTATTTAGAAATATATTTTTCCTCTCAGCTAAATTTCATTAAAAAAATTAATTAATTATCAATATGCCTACTTTAATTTTAGCTTTTAATTAATTAATTGTCCGACATTAGCTTATGTGAAAGTGACGTCATGACTTTTGTTAATTGTTTATTCATTATTTAACCATTAAATATCGAAACAATGCCACCCAATTAACTAATTACATGGCCAGACCATTGGGTAATAATTAATTGAAAGATTTATACTAGAGCCATACAAAATATATTACACTATACATGTACTATCAAATAAGAATATACTAGCACATCAAAATATATTACACTATACCTGTACTATCAAATAAGAATATACTATCACATCAAAATATATTACACTATACCTGTACTATCAAATAAGAATATACTATCACATCAAAATATATTACACTATACCTGTACTATCAAATAAGAATATACTATCACATCAAACTATATTACACTATACCTGTACTATCAAATAAGAATATACTATCACATCAAAATATATTACACTATACCTGTACTATCAAATAAGAATATACTATCACATCAAACTATATTACACTATACCTGTACTATCAAATAAGAATATACTAGCACATCAAACTATACTACACTATGTACCTGTACCATCAAATAAAGAAAAAAGCTACCAATTATACAATATACAACAAAGGTCACATTGTAAATTTGAAAAGATTTTCTGAAGAATAATGTGTAGGAACATATAGTGATTAATTTTAAACAAATTCATTTTATCGTTCTTTTTATTTTGGTTTAGTTTTATTATTTTCATATCATTTCACATTTCAAGTTGATGTACATATTTTAATTATTTATATTTTTGGATTTAATAAATAAAAAGCGACAGTTACATTTTCACACGTACATATAACATAGGATATATCATTATATGTTAACATAAGAACGTAAAGATGTTATTCACAGCTATACAGGTTCACGATATATGCTTTCCATTACTGATATTCTGGTTATAATGTATGAGTTACATTAACCTTTTATACAAGAGTTTAAGTGACTATAAATTGCTATAGGGTAAGTTCCGAATTATCGGTCAGTTCTACATCTTCGGTTATATAAGAAAAAACAATATATAAATTATTATTACTACACAGTGCTATCTAATAATAACAATTTCTATATTGTTTTTTCTTATATGACCGAAGATGTAGTACTGACCGATAATTCGTAACTTACCCTAGTAATGATGCTTTCTAACATTACTGCAATATGTATTGATAAACACTTTGAAATAATTATAATAAACTTTCTAGATAAACATTTCATTGGTTTGAATATTTTCAATGTAAATAGTATTTTATTTCAATGTTATTGATTTAATTTAAATTCACTAACCAACTAATTTGACTGACTTTAGTTACCTTAGCAATAAGAAGTTAATTGCCTTTGACCCTCTGGTATGTTTTAAAAAGCTATTACAGAGGTCAAATTCACCATTGAGGTCGGAGGTCAAATTCACCATTTACAAATAAAATCTTTATAATTTTTGGATGATAAAACTATTCAAAATTAACCTCCTAATATGTGGTGATTATCTGTAACTTATCCTCCTAATATGTGGTGATTATCTGTAACTTATCCTCCTAATATGTGGTGATTATCTGTAACTTATCCTCCTAATATGTGGTGATTATCTGTAACTTATCCTCCTAATATGTGGTGATTATCTGTAACTTATCCTCCTGATATGTGGTGATTATCTGTAACTTATCCTCCTAATATGTGGTGATTATCTGTAACTTATCCTCCTAATATGTGGTGATTATCTGTAACTTATCCTCCTAATATGTGGTGATTATCTGTAACTTATCCTCCTAATATGTGGTGATTATCTGTAACTTATCCTCCTAATATGTGGTGATTATCTGTAACTTATCCTCCTAATATGTGGTGATTATTTGTAACTTATCCTCCTAATATGTGGTGATTATCTGTAACTATCCTCCTAATATGTGGTGATTATTTGTAACTTATCCTCCTAATATGTGGTGATTATCTGTAACTTATCCTCCTAATATGTGGTGATTATCTGTAACTTATCCTCCTAATTTGTGGTGATTATCTGTAACTTATCCTCCTAATATGTGGTGATTATCTGTAACTTATCCTCCTAATATGTGGTGATTATCTGTAACTTATCCTCCTAATATGTGGTGATTATCTGTAACTTATCCTCCTAATATGTGGTGATTATCTGTAACTTATCCTCCTAATATGTGGTGATTATCTGTAACTTATCCTCCTAATATGTGGTGATTATCTGTAACTATCCTCCTAATATGTGGTGATTATTTGTAACTTATCCTCCTAATATGTGGTGATTATCTGTAACTTATCCTCCTAATATGTGGTGATTATCTGTAACTTATCCTCCTAATATGTGGTGATTATCTGTAACTTATCCTCCTAATATGTGGTGATTATCTGTAACTTATCCTCCTAATATGTGGTGATTATCTGTAACTTATCCTCCTAATATGTGGTGATTATCTGTAACTTATCCTCCTAATATGTGGTGATTATTTGTAACTTATCCTCCTAATATGTGGTGATTATTTGTAACTTATCCTCCTAATATGCGGTGATTATCTGTAACTTATCCTCCTAATATGTGGTGATTATCTGTAACTTATCCTCCTAATATGTGGTGATTATTTGTAACTTATCCTCCTAATATGTGGTGATTATTTGTAACTTATCCTCCTAATATGTGGTGATTATCTGTAACTTATCCTCCTAATATGTGGTGATTATCTGTAACTTATCCTCCTAATATGTGGTGATTATCTGTAACTTATCCTCCTAATATGTGGTGATTATCTGTAACTTATCCTCCTAATATGTGGTGATTATCTGTAACTTATCCTCCTAATATGTGGTGATTATCTGTAGCTTATCCTCCTAATATGTGGTGATTATTTGTAACTTATCCTCCTAATATGTGGTGATTATTTGTAACTTATCCTCCTAATATGTGGTGATTATCTGTAACTTATCCTCCTAATATGTGGTGATTATCTGTAACTTATCCTCCTAATATGTGGTGATTATCTGTAACTTATCCTCCTAATAAGTGGTGATTATCTGTAACTTATCCTCCTGATATGTGGTGATTATCGCTCCACATACCACACTCTAATAGCTTAATTATCTTCACCTGTATAGCGAAACGTTTCAAGTTCAGTTATTTGTTTTTCTCAGCTCTAAGTTCAAGTCATAGACATAGCTTCACCATAGCAGAGTTTAACGTTTGACTGACGTTTATTTGACGTTTGATTGATGGCTGAATGAGGCAATGACGTTTGCACACAACAATGTCAATGAAGAAAGTACTAAAGCCATCGCTATTCTTGCGCCGGAAAAAAGAGCAATAGTTTCTGAAGCAAACTATAGGGAAAATTAATGCCATGAGAATAATAATACCAAGACAGTAGTAATACCAAGGCAGTAGTAATACCAAGGCAGTAGTAATACCAAGGCAGTTATAATACCAGGGGAGTAATAATACCAAGGCAGTAATAATACCAGGGGAGTAATAATACCAAGTCAGTAATAATACCAGGGGAGTAATAATACCAAGGCAGTAATAATACCAGGGGAGTAATGATACCAAGGCAGTTATAATATCAAGTCAGTAATAATACCAGGGGAGTAATAATACCAAGGCAGTAATAATACCAGGGGAGTAATGATACCAAGGCAGTAATAATACCAAGTCAGTAATAATACCAGGGGAGTAATGATACCAAGTCAGTAATAATACCAGGGGAGTAATAATACCAAGGCAGTAATAATACCAGGGGAGAAATGATACCAAGGCAGTTTTAATACCAAGTCAGTAATAATACCAGGGGAGTAATAATACCAAGGCAGTAATAATACCAGGGGAGTAATGATACCAAGGCAGTAATAATACCAAGGCAATAATAATACCAAGGCAGTAATAATACCAACGCAGTAGTAATACCAAGTCAGTAATAATACCAGGGGAGTAATAATACCAAGGCAGTAATAATACCAGGGGAGTAATGATACCAAGGCAGTAATAATACCAGGGGAGTAATAATACCAAGGAAGTAATAATACCGGGGCAGTAATGATACCAGGGGAGTAATAATACCAAGGCAGTTATAATACCAGGGCAGTAATAATACCAAGAGAGTAATAATATCAATACAGTAATGATATCTAGGGAGTAATAATACCAAGGCAGTTATAATACCAAGGCAGTAATAATACCAATACGGTTATAAAACCAAGGCAATAATAATACCAATACAGTTATAATACAAAGTGTATTTTTTTTCAAAGACAATATTTTCTAGGAAAAACGTAATTTAGTTGAAAGTTAGCGAAATAAAATTTTAATTGAAGCTGCTCTTTACCGTCAGTACGAACACCGAGAAACATTGCTTTATAGCTATATAAGTAGGATATATAAACTGAAGAAAAATTCATTTTAATCTATTTCTTTATACCTATATAACGAATTTACATATATGAGAAATGTTTTTTTAAATGTTAGTAGATAAAGAACATTCAAAGACATTTCCCAGTGACCTTACATATATTAATTTTTACCATTTTCCACCACTAAAATCCCCACTAGCGATACAGTGCGATAAAATGCATCTCGCTAATTCATCGTGAGAGATGCACTCTATCGGTTCCCACGGTAGATTTGCCGTAACTCGCAGCTGTACGGTGCATCATCTATCGGCCAAATCGTGACGAGTCTATAATGTTTATAGTGATGCAATCGATTGTAATTGATACGCACTGAATTAAATTAAAATAAATTGATACGCAATGAATAGAAATATAATAAATATATGTAGGTAGGTACAGTGTCGTAAGTGTTTCAATTATATTATAGTATTTATATTACAATTTACATGCTTATCTCCGAAATCATTAAATTAATTATACCTCTTATTTTGACTAGAATTTACCAATTAGGGTAAGTTTCGAGTTATCGAATAGTTCCACATTTTCGACCATGTAAGAAAAAATACGAAAATTATTATTTAACTTTTATTTTAATTGGTATCCATGATACGGAATTGGTATCCGTGATATCTGGAGGTATCAAGGATACCAATTGAAAATAAGAGCTTAATAATAATTTTAATTTTTTCCTTACATGATCGTAAATGTGGAACTGTTCGATTACTCGTAACTTAGCCGAGAGTTTCTAATCATCTATGCGTATGAAGGCAACAACAATCAAATCCTCATTTAAGATCTGTGTTTGGTAGTTAGAAATTGTTTGAGTTATTCCCTAAAAAAAACTTCAGACCACATCATTTCCTGTTTAGGGTAAGTTTCGAATTATCGGTCAGTTTCACACCTTCGGTCATATAAGAAAAAACGATATATTGATTATTATATATTTCTATATTGTTTTTTCTTATATGACCGAAGATGTGAAACTGACCGATAATTGGTAACTCACCCTATTTATGGTAAATATAATTAGGTAGGTATTTAATTTAGCGATACACAGCGAGTGATAATAACTGACGCTAAAGAAAGGTACACTTTCACGGCCTATTACCGGTACACTAATTACCATCTACACCTGTAATTGCGCTATAGGCCCCGCTCTCTATCCTGCCTTCTGTGAGACAATTCACTGCAAGAAAAAGAACATAGTTAAAGGTATTGACTTTATCTATCCTGATAATACCCGTAGTGAGTTTATTTATTTATAAATTTGGTGTCCGCTTTTACACTACGGGTATTAAACATGAAGAATGTAACTATGATACACACGGGAATATATTGACTTGGTATTTAAATTCCCCTGTTTTTATTCAATTTTTAAATGTATTTTATCTATGAAATAAATTATATAACGCATAAAATTTAATTTTGATCTAATTCATTAAATGTAACCTTTATTGTGACCCGTTATTTCTAACAGGAAACTACACTAGTATTGGTATATTTAGATTCAAATTGTTATATTTCACTCAAATGGTTATTTAGATTATGACGAATAAATTCATTCATAATATAATTATCTTAAATCAAATTTAACATATAAATAAATTCATTTAGATTAAATTAACAAATTGATAACAGATAAATCTATCCACTACATTTTGTTACAAAAAGTAATCCAATATAGAGCTAAAATATTAGAATGTTATATTTATTAATATAGATTTACATAGTCAGAATTTACATTACAATCTGAGGAGCACTAGAGTTCTATTTGCGTATTATAATTTCTATTGAATAGAATATCTTACTTAGAATACTCAAACAGTAATGTTATGCAATATACAGTCAAACCATATATAAAGTATTGCAAACATCTTTTTATATCAGCAAACTGTTTAACTATGTACATGTTTCTTCCTTATTTATTGTTAACTTTTTTTTGGAAAAAATAAAGTGATGCTTAATTGTATTTATTAATATTATTTTAATTGGTATCCATGGTACCGAATATAATTGCATATAAGACTTGTAATACATGATACCTAGAGGTATCATGGATACCAATTAAAATAGCGAGTTAAATTACATATATTTCTTGTTAGTGGACATGAAATTCATTATTTAGTGCAGGTTTTTGTCTCCTTGCTCCTGACGATGAATGGAGATATCGCTATAGTTGAACACTAAAAAACTTCATCATTGAGTTACTTCTCATATAATAAAAAGCTAATTATTTTCATCAATCGAAATGATACTTTGATGAGATGACCCTCTTTAGCTCTAATCTATATAGGTAATTAAAGATTGCAATAGGTAGGGTTAAAAAACTTTAACACCGAAGTGATCAAGTAAAGAAACAGTAAAGAGTTAATTGCCACATGTGAAATAGTAAGAAAATTTTAAAAGGATAGTATAATAAAAACTTTTCAAAATATATTAAATGCGTTTTTAAGTATAACCTATTTAAATAAATAAATATTATGACACTTTAGCCTTCAGTGTCCCCTGTTGTAACCACCCTGTATAGTGTTTCATTTATGCACATGTTGGTTAATACCATTTCCAAATAAGTGCAATCTATATTGTCTTACTAAACTTCCCTTTCTTTTGAAATTGTTATCTCTGTTATCTCTAGAGTTGCTATCTTCAACTTACACAACAATAGTGCTGTGTGTGAGCACATACACACTTGAGCTGTGTACTTACACTTGCATATACATGTACACATTAATGTATACGCGTACACAATAAACATAAAAAAATTAAAACAATAATTTTTTGAATTACATTTTTCAAGATGAATTAATTTAATTAAATTTTTATTAAGTAAATAAACTATATTGATTTAAAAAAAATTACCACAAAAATCAAATTTTGAAAGCAAAATAAAATACCGATTATTTTATTTTACATATAATTATAGGTAGCTATTATAATAAATATATTTATTATATGCATAATAATATAAATTAATTCAGTTACGTTACTCCGATCGTTACGCAATCTAGTACATTTGCATGATATAAATACAGTGACAGTTAGGTAGAACGTGTCACAGCGCAATGGGTGTTAACTTTAATTGGTTTAACTCCTTGGGGCACAAGATTTGGAAATTGAGCAAGTACCAAGTTGCACAAACATTTAAAACAAATATATTATTTGAAATATAATCCACTATGTACTTATATATCACTTAACTCAACAGTATGAGATATAAACGAAAATCACAACAATTCCATTTAAATGCTACATTATAAGGCGGGTGTAAATAGACCCACCATGCAACTTGTACTCATGAGTGATATTGTTAAGGTGGGTTACATAGCATCCAACCATGCAACAAATGTAACTAAATAAGTGAGTTACTTGGTGTGCCACCGTGCAACAAAGAGTTAACACTCATCTTAATAACAACTGATTTTATCACGAATTGACCCACCCGTAGATGCGGTGTACGGGAATAAGTATAACTTAGACTGGTTCAACATAACTTTATCAAATGTAACTTGTACAGTACAGTTATTTACATGTACAGTACAGTATGTACTTGTTCAGTACAGTATGTACTTGTACAGTACAGTTATGTACTTGTACAGTACAGTATGTACTTGTACAGTACAGTTATTTACATGTACAGTACAGTATGTTCTTGTACAGTACAGTATGTACTTGTACAGTACAGTTATGTACACTACAGTTATGTACACTACAGTTATGTACACTACAGTTATGTACACTACAGTTATGTACACTACAGTTATGTACACTACAGTTATGTACACTACAGTTATGTACACTACAGTTATGTACACTACAGTTATGTACACTACAGTTATGTACACTACAGTTATGTACACTACAGTTATGTAGTGTACATGCCACTACAGTTATTTACATGTACAGTACAGTATGTACTTGTTCAGTACAGTTATTTACATTTACAGTACAGTATGTACTTGTTCAGTACAGTTATTTACATTTACAGTACAGTATGTACTTGTTCAGTACAGTTATGTACATGACTAACATCCACACAGTAGTGCACCAAACCTCTGCACTTTTAATTAGTGGAAGTGAAACTGCAGAGACAATTACATATAGAGTAGATATGCATATTCATACACTGTATATATCAATGCATGTAGTAGCTATGTACTGCATCACGTAGATGATAGATAGCATAGTAGGGTAACTTACGAGTTATCGGACTGTTACACATTTTCGATACTATAAAAAAATATATGTAGTAAAAGTTGAATAAAATTTATTATATGCTTTTTCCTACATGGTCGAAAATGTAGAACCGTCCAATAATTCAGAGTTTACCCTTCATTGAGTAAGCCATCACACTTTTTACTTTGTACATTTTGTACACATATGTTTATATATTTTTTAATAAAGTCCATTATTATATTAAATCAAAGTTTCACTAAAAAACATTAAACAAGAACTTGAAGTGTGGGCACAGTTCTTTTTAATTCCTTCTCGTTAATAATTACTTCACTCTTTAACCCTCCCCTTGAACACGTGACTACACCCCACCCCATTCAAACATTACAAAATGCCCCACATAGAAATGAAGTCATCCAATGCAAATTACTCAATAGTTCAAAATAGAAGCATTTAATTGAGCGGTTGCCTTAAAGCAAGCACACTATGCAATTAAATGCATTGCAATGCTAATAAAAAGAGCATAATAAGTGCATTGTTGTTAGGTAACTCCTCTTCCCAAATGTTAACCGCTTAATAACGCTAATGACGCATAATACGCCAGTTGCAACATTTTGATTGATAAGCTTTAGGTAGGAGAAGTAATTGTGAGAGGAGATGCGTAACCTCTGCATCCGCGGTATAGTGGTGCGTGTCATGGATACCATCCACAGGTATAATGGTGCGTATCATGGATACCTTCTACAGGTATAGTGGTGCGTATCATGGATACCATCTACAGGTATAGTGGTGCGTATCATGGATACCATCTACAGGTATAGTGGTGCGTATCATGGATACCAATTTAACTGTTAACTATTACCTCTAACTATTCCCTTAAAATGGTATGGAAAAGATAGCACCTAAACTAGAGTTACTATCTCTTACCTACAATGTGTGCTATCTTACCAGTCAGAGTAAGTAAGTAAGGGAACATTAGGCATCTACAATGCCTTTTACTAACACTCAGTCAGTTCTTCTTCACATTATGCACATGTGTGTACGATAGGCCATTAACTACACTAGCTATGTTGTAACATCTCTATTATTAAATGGAATCTGTTCTTCATTTCTATCTGTTCTAAATTGCTCTTCGCTACAATAATAATAAACGTATAGTCTGTAATTATACATTTACCTAATTTGTTCGTAACGACACTCCATGTTTATTTCATAAGATAGTCTTTGTAAAGTCAAATGTCTTTTTTTGATTTAATGTCAGTTATTGGAAATCTTAGTAAATTTATGAAATGATCTGCAAGTGACATGACAAAAAAAAGTTATTATTTTTCTTTTTTCTTTATTATTTGTTAATTAGTAAGGTGACTTTATTTATTTTTCTATTCATAATTCTTCCTATTTCTACTTATTTTTTTTTTAAATTGTCGAAATTAAGATATTGATAATGAATATTGATTTAGTCGAAAGCTCTAGAAAATAAAAGGATGGTAACCTTTTTTGTCGTGTCACTCGCTCTTCATTTCATAAATTTATAAATACCAATTGAGGAAAAAAAATAAGTCGTTTTATAATCCCCGTCATTAAAACAAACAATGTACAGTACAATATTATTTTCATTACCAATTACTAAGCTTTATATTCCAGCACTGACCATTTGTTGCACCAAAACACCAATATGTTGATGCTAGTGAGAACTAGATAACCGGCACTCGTAGAGCGCATACATACCTTCGCCGCCACTTATAAATGATCTTGTTCTTTGACCTGATCGATCCCAAAATGTAAAAAAACCTATTCCAGGATAATAAACAATCGTCCCACCAAATTTCAGGTAATTTGGTTGAATAGTTCTTGAGTTATAAATGACCTTGACCTTTGACCCGATCGCTCACAAAATATGACCCAATAGTTTCTGGAGATTGACCAATCGTCCTTCGAAATTTCAAGCATTTTGATGAATAATTTTTGAGTTGTGCGAATAACAAAATAGTAAATAAATAAATTCCGCATAAAATATAACCTTCCGAACTCTGCGAATGTAACAAGTTAATTTTAACGGCCAAATACACTAGTGTTACACTATCTTAAAAGCAATGAGCCAGAGATGATTCACGCATATTTATCGCACTTTATCTCGTATCTATGATACACACGGTCAATGCTTCAAAAGTTGTCGTATCACCGAAGTGAGACAAATCATCGCGTATCACAGATACTAACTAATTTCCCTCAGTGTACCATCAGTACAGATGTTTCTGCACGCATTTTGACTATCAGTCAAAATGAACGTTTTGACTGACTAACGTTTACTCTATAAATGGCTTGAAGCAGGAATGTGTCTAATTACTTCAGAGGGGAATATCTTTGACTGATGGTAAATGTGTTGATGGTGCTATTTATTGACAAATAACAGTTATTCAGGCGTTGATGATTGGTAGATAAGTTCCCAGATATGAAGAAAGTGAAAGCCTAACCTAGAGGATATCACAACATGCTAATAATGACTCCGTTAGCTCTTTTGTCTTCAGAACATGTCTCACTCATGTTCTAACGTAAAACTTTCTAGTCGATCTTTCTTCACGGCGACAAATCAAAGTGGTCTATTTAGAATACAATGTATAGTATAATTAATTAATTAGTTAGTTAGTTAGTATTCTTAGAAGGTGCACAGATGAACGTTATATATTCACTAGCGCGGTTTTAATTAGTTGGGTAATAGTAATCATTTTCTCTACGAGATTGATATTGTAATTAGCATTTAGATTAGCATTGATAAGCTACAGAATTAAAGAGCAATTAATTTCTTATCGCTAGAACAACCCTTCTAATTGGAATTTCGGTAGTTTCTCTAAAATTTACGGATTGTCAATCTTTCCGCAAAAAATTATGGTGGGGCCATAGAAGATTAAAAGGGAATCTCTAATCAATTTAATAATGGTTTCCATGTTACCTGCAGGTATCATGGATACCAATTGAAATAACAAGTTACAATGTTAAATTTTGTATTTTTTTCTTATAATATGATTAAAAATGTGGATCTGTCCGATTACTCGGAATTTACCTTATATTATATACATGATATTCCACTTAACTTTATGACATCTTAACTAACTCTATATTGACATTACAGGTTCAAAGCCATCTCCTCACTCCTCTCCTGGTACTACTTAGTCTCCTCCCTCCTCCGTCTTCCACTCAGTTTGGTCTGCCCCACTTCTTCCTGAGGGGGTTCCGCCCCTTCTTCGGGAGGAATCGAAGACCCAACCGCAGACCCACCACGGCGTTACTTCTTCGGGGTCCGATAACTGGACCACCTCTATCGTACTTACAACCTCAGGTAAAGCATCAAATTAGCACACCACAGGTAGTATAATGGCGCCCATAGAAACAAATTGTATTAAGATAATAAGCTTATTATATTCAATTAACTTTTTCAGAATTACCTGACCACTGCTCCATCATACAGACCAATAATTAACGTGAGTATATAACTATGTTTTACCTTATAATGCAGTGGTTCTTAAAGTATTTTCCTCGCACACCCCTTGCTTTTTTCAGGCACCCCCTGAACATTGTATTGCATTGAAATACATTGAAAAGATACAATTAGAATATATTCGGTTACTATGATTTGAAGATTAAATATACAAATTGAAAAAGTAAGGAAAATGATTGTTTTATTTACATAATGTAAAATTATTTATTCAGGTGAGGAAAATTAAAATCCATTAGAAATTAAATTTGTGATAATAAAGCTGTAAAATGCATTGAAGTTATATAATAATTTAGAAAATGAACAGTTGTAAACTAATAAAATAAAACTAATCAAATACGAGATAGCGACACTTACATATAATCCCGACACAGAAATGAAAATTCGATATAGAGAGGTACAGTTTCTGTTTACACTTTGTTTATACCTACAATGGAAACACCATTTTTCTTTCTATTCAGTGTTAGAATATTGGGAAATATACTTCATGTATATTCTGCATGATATTAATAGCAAGAACAGAAATTATAAACAACAGCCATCTCATGCACCCCCTATAAACAATCCATGCCCCAAAGGGGTGCCGCGCACCCCCGTTTAAGAACCACTGTTATAATCAATCGTGTCTGTCCACACCATCGTAAAAAAGTATAAACAAAGCGATCTCTGTTCTGAATTTTATTTCATCATGAACTACGCACGACCCGACCATGGTGTCAAATTAAGATAAGGATGCTGAATCGCTAACATTCGATATATATTGTATCGAATGAATGAAAATAAAGTTTTTAACAGTTTCCTCTCTGTTTCAGACACGGCCAATATCCTACTCGTCAACCATACCAACAACTCCCAATGGTTACCACATTCCTAATCTTGGATTCGGAGAACCAAAGCCACAGACAGTTATAGCTCCACAAAGACAACACACTTCCATTCCAAGTCACAAATCTCTCAATCAATTCCAGCACCATCCTGTCACCTTCATAAATGATAATAGCATAGTTGGCTTGAGGCCACCTCCATCTTTTAACCATCAGCAAACTACCCCACGACATAAAAATAACTTCCAATTCCAACAGAGCAATTTACAGCAACCTACCCATTCATCTAACAATTTCCAGCAACCTGCCCATTCAAACCATTTCCAACAACCTACCCATTCATCTAACAATTTCCAGCAACCTACCCATTCAAACCATTTCCAACAACCTACCCATTCATCTAACAATTTCCAGCAACCTGCCCATTCAAACCATTTCCAGCAACCAACCCATTCATCTAACAATTTTCAGCAGCCTGGTCATTCATCTAACAATTTCCAGCAGCATGGACATCCATCTAGCACTTTCCAGCCACCGCCGATCCAGTTCAATCAATTCAAACCCATCATCAACTCTGGTCATGGTGGTAGCAGTCATCAAAGCAACACTTTCCAACAAAGTTCACACCAAGACAATTCTTTCCGTCCAGTTCAGAACCAAATCAACACCTTCCATCAATCCAACACTGTACAGCAAGCTACTCAACAACCAGCACACCAAACAAACTCTTTTCAGCAAAGTCAGCATCAAACCATCTCTTTCCAACAACCTCAACACCAAACTAACTCTATTCAACATCAAGCTAACTCGTTCCAGCAATCTCCACATCAAGCCAACTCGTTCCAGCAAGACCCAAATAAAGCCAACTCATTCCAGCAAGACCCACATCAGACCAATTCGTTTCAGCAAACTCAGCAACAAGTCAATCAGCATATACCTCTTCAAACCAACGCTTTTCAGCCTATTAGCAACAGTATCCAGAACAACCCACTGCCTGGTAGTTTCCAATCGAATGTCCATCATGTAGAACCTACATTCGAGCAGATTCAAGCACCACACCAACAGTCAGATGTGTTCCAGGTCGATTTTACAGAAGTTCCTAGTAACCAACACTCGTCAGATTTGAACAAAAATCATATAACCTCTTCTTTACAAAGTAATTCTCTTAACCCTTTGGCGATAAACAAGGTACCTCCCGTTAACGCTGGCGTTCTCCCTCTTGCTCATGAGCAGCCTTTACAATTAGAAGTTTTCCCGCCATTCAATACTGGTTGAGTGTAATGAAGGTTTATAACATTAACACCTACTGTGATTATTTTATCTTGTGGAAACAAGGATCCTATATTTAATGCTTATATCTTATAACTTTTTTTACGCACTTTGATTAATTAAATTCATGGCAAGACCTAAGGAATAGACTATCTATAAATAAATGAATTGAGAATCGTAGCATATAGTAACAAAAAATGTGGTGATGCAAATTTACTGCAGTTTTTGTCAATTTACCATAACAAAATCTGTGTGACGTCATCTATGCATCAAATACGTAATATATTAATAGGTAATGAATATTATGCTTATAAGTAGCAACTAGATACCAATAAAGTACCTAGCTACTAAGTAAACAGACTGGGCATAGGTACTACTAACTAGGTACCTAGGTAGTAATGCATAGCTATTTAATGCCTAACTTAGTTAGTTAACTATGAACTACCTACAATTCATTTACAGCTATAAGAATGGGATACAGTTGAAGTATGAACCTAGGTTAATTATACAGATATTCTTTCAAGTCTCACCTTTTAGTTTTCAGGAGAGGATACCTAATAAACATATCTTGGTAGGTAGGTACTTACTTCGGTAACTCAAGTGAACTTGAAGTAACACCAACAGCATATTCCCATTTCCTCGGTAAAATCTGATTACCTGCCATTTATTTCAATTTTCTATCGAGAATTCAGATTATCAGTATACTTTGCACTTCACTATTATAATCAAGATACTGAAATTAATTAGATTACCGAAATTCAAACTGCACAGTTGGAAGTGAGGCTCACATACTAGGTTTCATTTTAAATCTTTTAAGCCTGTTTGCTTCCATTTTGGTTATCATTTTTTCTCACGCATTTTGCTTATGATTTATTTTTAATAAATGAAAAATTTATTTGAAAATCAGCGTAAAAAGTTGAAAAGCCGCTTTTATTATTATTACTAAATATTAAATAGGCATGTGGCAAAAAAGAAAACTAAAGATCATTAATGGAAATGTTTAAAAAGTACTGTGAATATCTGTACATTTTTTTTTTATCTAATTAGGAAGAATCAATTATTGATTTATTGGTAGCCTATGTAATTATCGAAAAAATATATATCTACCTACTAAATTACTTAATTAAAAAACATTGGAATTTTTTTAGAACTATGATGCCATACGAAAAGTAATTAGGTACTTTTTTAAGAGAATTTGTAAATATTATATTGGAAGTTTCTATATTTTGTAAATGTTTGTTTTAAATATATATATTAAAGTCCATTGTGATTTATTCTATAAAATAAACAGTAATACTCAAATTACCTAATCTATATTAGGAAAAAATTGAGGAAAATGAAGAGTTGATAGCAAAAAGGATAATACACAATCCAAATTACAACAGTTCACAGGCCTAAGAGACGCCACCCCCTTCTCTTTCATTTGTGTATAGCAGAGTAATGGTGAAATTTGAACAAAATAAAAGTTATCTAATTTTAATGATCCTAACTGCGATTTTGGTAAAAAACGAACAGATAAATCTGAATTTTTATTGAGCATTTCTTACATGCGCTTTAACAACTTATTTAATTTGTAACGAAGTGGCAAGACGAAAGGGCACACTACAAAGATTAACACTTAAAATAGTCATTCGTGTGCTAACAGAAACTAAAATATAACTTAGAAAAAACTAAACAATGGAATAACATTTAAAAAATAAACAACAACTATTCTAGTAAGTAGTCACACTTAAATATATATTAAGCTCTTTATTAAATAAATAGACTATAGGGTAAGTTCAGAGTCATCGAACAGTTCCACATTTTCGGTCATATAAGATATAGTTTATAATTTAAACAGTTATCATGGAGAAATAAAAGTTGAATGATTTTTTTTCTTATATGTTCGAAATGAGTGAAAGCCTCCGATAACATTGAACTGACCCTAATTATGAAGATCAGACTACGAGACTCTAAAGAAATTTTTTGTATGAATTAATATAATTGCATAATTTGAGCGAAAAAAAATATCATTAGTTAAAAGGCAAGAACGGAAAACAAAGTGAAAACAACCACCAATAGTTGTAAATAAAGTGCAAAGTCTAAGGTTCAGAAACATACTATTTGTTAAATAGTAAAAAGACTCTAATTCTAAAGAGCGGACACTTAATCTATTAAATCGTAAGACATTAATCCAAAAGAGCGGACATTCCATTTATTTAACAGTAAAAAGACATAAATCCTAAACAGCGGACATTTCTACAAAGCAGATTGGAGATCAAAAGAGAAAGCAGTTGAGGAGAGAAAATCAAAAGTGGTCTATCTGAGAAATTATTGGATAGGAGTAGATTGAGACTCAATTACTTATAGTTTCCAGACAATAGTTTTTTGTAAAGTTACATAGCTAGCCTACTACACATAATACTGTTGTAATTTGTAATTTCAATGAAATCCATGATCGTGAACAATTTTAAATAATAATGGAAACAAATCATACACTGGCAACACGGTTAAAGATAGATCACTAATGATTTCATCCCTACAACTTTGAGTAGGTTTACCCGACTGATAATATCTAAAAGCACTAGACTCGACTAAAGGCAATCACAGCGAGAACTCGGGGAAGTTACGAATTATCGAACAGTTCCACATTTGCGATCATATAATAAAATCCCGTATAACATGTTTAACTTTTTTATATGATCGCTGATGTCGAACTGTTCAATAACTTGAAACTTACACTAATCCTAATTAACAATACAGTGATTAGTAGGCTATCCGACACTTCAGAATTTGAGAGTAGGATAAAGTTGCTAGTTATCGGACACTTACACATTTTCGATCATAATATATATAACAAAATGACTGAATTTTTTTCTAATAAAATCGAAAACATGTAACTGTTCAATAATTCAGAACGTACCCTAAAGTCTATAAGCATGTAGATAGACTAATTAGTAAATTAAATCAATCATTCAATTAAATTAATGCTATAACATACTTATTAGCCTCTAAGATAGCTTAACTGCAGTTAGCACACTAATCATCCCATTAAGCCTTAGGAGTAGATTATTTCTAAGGCAGCACCACTGAAATACTTTAGAGAAGAGGTAACACACTTAACGGTGAAAGAGTAAAGAACGGTCATCTAGAAAATACCCTCTAGCCCCGTACACACTATCAATTGAGTAAAAACATTTTGATTTCAAAGTTTACATCACTAAAAGTCAATTTCAGGAGAAAATAATTCAAATTTCTTAAAGGTCCTCTCCATTCTAAATTTAAAAAATTCTAGAATTGATTTAAATATGTAGAGCTAAGGTTATATAACATATCACAGTAAGCAGAATTAAAATCGATCAAGTATTCTGTTCACAATTAATTATATAAGAAATATTCACATTTCCCTTTTTTTCATTCTGAGATTCATTAGAAGAAAAAGCCCGCATAATTGAGTAGGTATGTTTGTTCGTATATACATAGTACATACCTATTCAAATGCAGTGTTTTAAAATGAACAGTTCTTCAGAAAGGAAAATTGTTATGAATTATTGAAACTATTAGTAAGAAATACTTAATTAGGTACTTGGATTCTTTATATGGATCCATTATCTTGGAATCAGCTTTGTTATTCTTTTGAATTTGTCGGATCTAGTTAGCCTATCGGACATGCAGGCTTTTTCTTTGTTTGAAATTCAGATGGGTAGTAGAAAGACCGGAAATAAATCTTAAATTACATATTATAATAAAACTATAGAACCAAATTTGAAATGGTTTGCAGTTTTATTATCAGTAACATTAGTTCTAATGAATAGAGAAATAAAAAAATAGAGTGGAGGGGACCTTTAAACCTACCCAGAGAATATAAAGACATAGCAATGCTCTTCCATTCTAAACGAAAACTAGATGACGGGCACTCGTAGAGCACATATCTTCACCATCGCTTATAAATGACACTGACCTTCCATTAATTCATGGATTATAAATGACCTTATCTTTAACCTGTTCGCTCCCAAAATCCAATATACCGGTTCCTGGAAAATGAACATTAGTCCCACTAAATACCAGGCAATTTGGTTGAATACTTTTTCAGTTAAGCGAATAACAAGATTAGAAATAAATAAATGCGGCCAGACAACACAGTTAGTGCGCGAGACTAGAATCTACATCACTAAACAATGTTGTGATTTTCCTGAGATCTTCAAAAAAGAAAATAATAGCTATAGGGTAAGTTCCGAGTTATTATACGGTTCCACAAATTTCGGATGCATATATCATGGATACCAATTAAGATAGAAGTTACTATACATTTTATTCAGAAGTTTCTGAAAATGTGGAACAGTCCAAAAACTTGTAACATAACCCAAGGAAGGCAGCTTGGCTTACTAACTAATAACTTATGAGATACTGTCTTTGATTAGCATTACCACTTCAAGAGACTGTCAGTCCCCATCCCTTCAGTCCCAATGGTGTCTGAGTCTGCTACTTCAGTCCCCATGGTGTCTGAGTCTGCTACTTCAGTCCCTGTGAGGCCTGAGTCTGCTACTTCAGTCCCTGTGAGGCCTGAGTCTGCTACTTCAGTCCCTGTGAGGCCTGAGTCTGCTACTTCAGTCCCTGTGAGGTCTGAGTCTGCTACTTCAGTCCCTGTGAGGTCTGAGTCTGCTACTTCAGTCCCTGTGAGGTCTGAGTCTGCTACTTCAGTCCCTGTGAGGTCTGAGTCTGCTACTTCAGTCCCTGTGAGGTCTGAGTCTGCTACTTCAGTCCCTGTGAGGTCTGAGTCTGCTACTTCAGTCCCTGTGAGGTCTGAGTCTGCTACTTCAGTCCCTGTGAGGTCTGAGTCTGTTGGTCTGTGGCAGGACAGGTCTCTGTTGCTTTGCAGTCTCCTCCTTATTCCCCCACAGCGACACCGTGGTCAGTACCTTGGCAATACCCATCAGGAGATAGAGGAAGAGTGTGGTGGACATGCAGATGATGAAGTGACTCAGGGAGGTGCCTATGGTCAGCCAGGAGCCTTCAGTCTTAATCATCAGGAAGAATTGAAGAGCCATCAGGTCACTCAGGACGAGGAATACTTGGAACACTGCTGTTACGGGAACCTGTGGTAAAAATAACTTATTGAAATATTTAAAACATGAAAATATAGTAGCGGACAATTTTTTTTACAAATTTAGCACGCGTACATCACAAAATTAGGCACATATTTGACCACAATTGATCTTTGGGGCAACTAAATGAGTACTAAACACATAATTATAAAAACAATCCAGAACAATGTCGCTTGTAAAATGGACATTCGGATAAAATAACTAATTATTATTGTTTTTTTCTATATGACCGAAATTGTGAAAGCGTTCAATAATTCATAACTCTAATGAACTACAACTATTCAGAGTTAGCTAGCCACCTGCAATAGCACGCAGATGCCATGGAAGAAGCAGGTGACGAGCAGGAAGGGAATGAGGATCTTCAGGAGAAGGAGACCCCCCATGGTGAAGGGGGAGAAGACAGTCACAAAGCAGTACACGAAACCAGGGTCAAAACTGTTAACGGAGGCGAGGTTACCTGGGGACAAGAGAATGTTGAATGGTTATCAAGAAGAACTGCCAATGTTAAACATTTAAATTATGTTGTTATGTGTGTTGTTCAACACACTTTAACATTGATTTAAAAGCTGAAGGTAGCCGGTGAAGTTCATGTAGAAGTTATGTAACAAGAGCACCTTCCCAACTCAATACGCTAAGAAGAGTAGGTAACATTAACTAGGCTAGAGTAGATTAATCTCATTAACCATTGGCAGTGTTATGGGATGACTACCTATAAACAAAAGGAAAGTGGCATTTCAAATCACAATTAGCTAATCATAACATCGTTCAAAATATGAATGCCATAAAATATAAATCTCACCAATGCCAAAGAAGGCTAGCACAATGAAGAACAGGAAGAAGTAAGCTCTCCTCACATCAGACCACATCATCCCTCTATCCGGGGCAGAGGAAAGGTCTGCAGTAGCCCACGTGGTGAACTTCAGAGCAGCAATCTGATGAGAGAAAAAATTAGTAATAGTTTAATTAAATTAAATAGCTAATAGGAAGACGCATTAGGTGTTGAAATTTTAGTTAAATGTATTACACACTCGTTATATATTTAATGTTAACTTCCTGTTAGACTAGCTCAGCTATATTAAATTACCTATTGTTTCAATAACTATGTATTACTTTTAATGAGAAACGGACATAAGGTCTAAAGTCGATCACACTTCCGTCGAGGGTTAAATACCCTGTCTTGTTGGTTCTGAAATCAGTCTGTCTTGAACATTACTCAGTGAGAGATGAGTTCCACACTCATCTCTCCATAGACTTCTAATTGTATAACATATTTATTCTTTAAATAAACTCTATGTCTTAACGTTGTTAACCCACTGATTTAACCTAATTCTAACAGGTTATGGGCCCAGTGAACGATAAGAGTTTATAAATCAAATTATGTTTAAACAAATTAGAAGTTTATAATAGTAATAAAAACGAAGTGCTGTGAAAAAAGTGTTAACCTATATGAAACATATCACTTAAAACGCTTGCGTAAGCAAATCGTACCCACGCGCTAATGAGGTCAATTATAATGATTGCTCTAGCGAAAAATGCACTTGTGTTATAATATAATGATTTAGTATTTTTGCGGAAGAGGTGTCAAGAGAGGTCACAAATTACCTTTAAATCTGTGACCTTATCCTTTGGTAAACAGTCTTTCAACAAAAGGTTCTTGCGAACTAAGGCTGTGTTACTGTTCCAATTAAATATTAATTCATTATATTCAGTGCAGTTATTCTTATGAATTAGAATAATGTTAAAACATCAATTCAGTTAAACAGTAAATCAAGTTAACTGCTTTGGTTGTTTATTTTTGTTAAAGTATTGAATGATAGTAAATACTTATATTCAGTGCATTTATTCTTATGAATTAGAATAATGTTAAAACATCAATTCAGTTAAACAGTAAATCAATTTAACTGCTTTGGTTGTTTATGTTTGTTAAAGTATTGAATGATAGTAAATACTTTCAACAAAAGGCTCTTGCGAACTAAGAATTCTGTTTTTTGTTTCAATTGAATATTAATAATTATATTCAGTTATTCTTATGAATTAGAATAATGTTAAAACATCAATTCAGTTAAACAGTAAATCAAGTTTAACTGGTTTGGTTGTTTCAAGAAATATTTCAGAAAAACACGTGGGCTAACAAATTTCGTTTGAAGAAAAATCTCTACAATCTAAAATTGAAGTCTCCTGATCTACTCGACTTTCATTTGAAGGAACTAACTGAAGTTTTTCAAGAGCTTGCCTTGTTAAATCAAGTGATCAGTGAAGAGGATAAAGTGATTTGTCTTCTGTCATCACTGCCAGGGCCGTTTGAAGTGCTTGTCACTGCACTTGAAGCTCAGACAGACATCCCTAACTGGATTACCGTAGCTGACACACTCCGGAGTGAAGCTGAAAAGTTGAGTATTCTTCTCAAACTAACAACTACTCATCCCAGAGCTACCCCAATCTGGATACACCCAGCAAGGAGGAGGATACGGTACTATGGACAGCAGCAGAATTACTATGCACAGCAGCAACAGACACCGCCAACCCAAATCTCTTACGGCAACTGGGGACAACAGGCACCGGGCGGTTGGTGTGCCGCAACCACTGGACAAGCTGCCGGTACTTGGAGTGGCTATGGACAACAAACCGGACAAACGCCCCAGCAAAGCTGCAGCAACTCCACATACTTGTGGTGGCTATGGGAACTACAACTACAAGAAGTAAAATAAGTAAAGACTTGTTTGTTTGTAAATAGCTACACAAGAAAGTGGTAGTGTTAAGTTGCTAAAAAGACTTAGTTTAACTGACATTTAACTTACGCCATATTGTAGTTCTATTCACAGTAAATGAATAACCTGATGTTAGTCTAGTGGTAGGTTTAGTTAACTTTCGCCTCTACGGTTCTTGCACAGGTGTACAACTTGCTTCAGCATTTGTGAAGTGAATTCTCAAATTAATTGAAATTAGTCTTTTTGGATAGTAGTTAGATAGAATTTTTATTGCTTTTTAATGATCAGCAGATTAATCTTTGAATCGTAACAAAAACTACCGACACAGCATTTAATTATTATTTTAATTGATGACTCAGCATGTTTACTTAATAGAAGTACGCGGTCTATTAGGTGAGCATATGAATTGAATACAGATGAATTGATATTCATACTGTGAATATTTGTGAATATTTAGAAGTGAATATTTAGAAATAAATATTTTTTCATTTTGAAATACTAATTAGATTTTGATGATTAAAAAATTTTAAAGTCAAAATAAATTAGGAATTTGCAGGAATGAAATATTTTTAAATTAATATACATAAATGAAATGGTTATATTTATAACTAATTTGCAGTAAAATATTAAACGATCTTTCAATTTTTCTGAAGAAAGAATTTAATAGTAAATTTTATTCAATAAAATAATTAAAAAATAGAAATTCTATTTTTTAACGGAAGGATGTTAATTTTAATTGCATGATTATTAAGCAATGTTAATTTTTTACAAGTTAAATTGAAATAAAATAAGCAAGAATGTCACAATATGTTAAGTTCAGTTTTGATGTGTATTCATACTATTTTTTATGTTATATGTAAGTTTGAAATATTTTATATACATAGTATATTTTCTTTTTGGATTTCTGAAGACTCTATTTTATATCGACATTCAGAAATAAAAAGAGGGGAAGAAAGGAATTATTTGAAATAGAATTAAACCATTAATAAATGTTTAAAATTCTTGCAGTTATGATTGTTCAATTTGAATTTCAGAATTTTTCAATTTGAGTTTTAATGTTTTGAATTTTAGGATTGATTAAAATGAGATTTATGTCTTTAAATTTAGAATAATTCATTTCCTATGTAAATTGTTGTTCATTGTTTTTTTTTTAATGGATCGTCTGACATATTCTCTAAATCGTTGCCTATTGATAGATTTACCAAATTTGTTAAATTAATAGGTATGAAAAATATAAAATGTCGTGTGAGGAGGAGTGTTGAAATTTTAGTTAAATGTATTACACACTCGTTATATATTTAATGTTAACTTCCTGTTAGACTAGCTCAGCTATATTAAATTACCTATTGTTTCAATAACTATGTATTACTTTTAATGAGAAACGGACATAAGGTCTAAAGTCGATCACACTTCCGTCGAGGGTTAAATACCCTGTCTTGTTGGTTCTGAAATCAGTCTGTCTTGAACATTACTCAGTGAGAGATGAGTTCCACACTCATCTCTCCATAGACTTCTAATTGTATAACATATTTATTCTTTAAATAAACTCTATGTCTTAACGTTGTTAACCCACTGATTTAACCTAATTCTAACATTAGGTACATTTTCATGAATATCAGAGAGGCTAAATCCCGAGTTATCGGACAGTCATATATAATTAGTTATAAGACCGAAAATGTGGAACAGACTGACAATTCGCAACTTACCCTATTAAGCAGAGGGTAGGAAGGTCTTACCTGTGCAGTTTGAGAGGATAGGTATTAATTAGGTTTACCTGAGCAGTTTGAGAGGATAGGTATTAATTAGGTTTACCTGAGCAGTTTGAGAGGATAGGTATTAATTAGGTTTAACTGAGCAGTTTGAGAGGATAGTTATTAATAAAGTTTACCTGAGCAGTTTGAGAGGATAGGTATTAATTAGGTTTACCTGTGCAGTTTGAGAGGATAGGTATTAATTAGGTTTACCTGTGCAGTTTGAGAGGATAGGTATTAATTAGGTTTACCTGTGCAGTTTGAGAGGATAGGTATTAATTAGGTTTACCTGTGCAGTTTGAGAGGGTAGGTATTAATTAGGTTTACCTGTGCAGTTTGAGAGGGTAGGTATTAATTATGTTTACCTGTGCAGTTTGATAGGATAGGTATTAATTATGTTTACCTGTGCAGTTTGAGAGGATAGGTATTAATTAGGTTTACCTGTGCAGTTTGAGAGGGTAGGTATTAATTAGGTTTACCTGTGCAGTTTGAGAGGGTAGGTATTAATTAGGTTTACCTGTGCAGTTTGAGAGGGTAGGTATTAATTAGGTTTACCTGTGCAGTTTGAGAGGGTAGGTATTAATAAGGTTTACCTGTGCAGTTTGATAGGATAGGTATTAATTAGGTTTACCTGTGCAGTCTGAGAGGATAGGTATTAATTAGGTTTACCTGTGCAGTTTGAGAGGATAGGTAGTACTCTAGCATTATCCAGAGTATCATAGCGATGGTGAGTGCAATGAGGAAGAACACCTCGTGTCTGATGGAGAGGAGGATGAAGGGGCACAGTAGAGCCACTGCAATTGACAGCAGTCTACTCATGATGAACTGAGAGCCACACACCACAGGTACAGTCACACTCAGACCTGAACATTGGGAGGTACGTTAGGGTGAGATAGATATTCGAAAAATACACATCAGAGATGTAAGAAATAGAAAGATTTTTTCTTGTAGGTAGGAAAAACGATATTATAATTATTACTTTTATTTAAATTCCTATCCATGATAAACAAGCTAATTTGACTCACCAAGCACCACCCAAGCAAGGGCTTGACTCCAAAGAGGCACAGAGGTTCGATTCCACAGACTGTCACTTGTGGTGTGAACTATGAGGAGGGAGAGCAGCACCATGGCCCCCTGACAGGCTGACCCCAGACTGATGAGGCGGGGGGAACCAGCCCCACAACCGTACATGGCGAAGCTACCAAGTACTAGACCGACTAGACCAGATATTATCCTGAAAATATTAAGTCTCTTCAAAATAACATCAATAAATATATAGGTTTATTATGAGACAGTGATGATTTTGACATTTAGATTATATTGTGCACTAGCTACCTAGTATAAAATATAAGTTAAATGTTGATTCAATTACTATATAATACAGGCAGTAAAAGGAAATATTATACCAATATCAGGGCAATGTACAATACAAACAATATTGCCTCAATATTGGGGTGATGCTGTAACAATACAGCGCAGGGCATTTGTTGTAGTAGCTATTCGGAATTAGCTATAGGCTATAAGTAAATACATTAGATAATCACAACCCTGTAAAAAGAGTTAAAGGTACGAGTTACTCTACGTAGTATGCAATGAAACATGTAATGATGAATAAACGACATGTAGCTACAGAGTAAATTAGCCGAGTTTAGACCTTCAGAGATTCTTGTGGATAGTGAGTCCTATGAGGATTAGTTAGGCCACCCAGAATGTAGCCGACTAAGATAGATAGGTAATGGTGAGAAATCATAGTAGCTATATAGGAAAGGAAATAAAGTTCAGTTCAGTCAGTACCTCAGACCGGCCCCGTCTGGGCTGGTCTGTTCACATCTCATCATCTGTATTCAAGTAATAACACTACATCACCCTTTACAACATGTACCTAATGTCACTCACACCATGGGGTAGGCAGGCGTCAGTCCAAGTACCGGGGGAAGGAAGGAGAAAGAAGAGAGCAGTGTACAGGCCCCCAACCAGCCTAGGGTCAGTGAACCCCCTCCCCTCGAATTGGGGGCCTGGGGTGTGTGGAGGATCACAGGCCACACCCCCAGACACACCAGACCTGCCACCAGCACCAGCCGGGCGTGGAAGCTCAGCACGAGGATCTGCACCCCCAGCAGTAGTGCTAGGAGTCTGATGGCAGTCTCCCACAGCATGTTGTAAGAGGTTAGGAGGAGCCATACCACCCTCAGGACACCCAGACTCCTGCAGAGGAGAAATAATTATAGAGTTGAGGTAAGATACGAATTATCAGTCAGTTTCACATTTTAGCTAAAATAAGAAAAAACAATACAATTATTTTAATTGGTATCCATCATGCCTGCAGGTAGCTATCATGGATTGTAAATTTGTAATCAATCAATAATGATTGTAAATTTGTATTGCCGCCTTTTCTTATATGACCGAAGATGTGAAACCAACCGATAATTCGTAACTTACCCTATATTCAAAAAATAAATTAATTTTCAGTTTCAAAGATTCTAACTACGGAGTAGTTAAATTGTTCACTGCAGTCAATGTCATTACCTGTAGACGAGCACACCCCACACCACCACCGGTAGAAGATAATAGAGGTGGTACTGAAGAGGTAGGGCCTGCAGAGCATTGGCTAGTAGGGTCACCAGGCCCCAAACAAGCACCACACAGCACCAGAAGGGACTTCTCTTGGCTGCTTTGCGCCCCTCCAAGCTATTAGTAGCTACCCTGAGGACCGCAGAGTCGTGCTGCATGATCTGACTGATCACCAGAGTGACCCAGCCTAGCATTGAGAGGGTGATGCAGAGGGTGAGGGAGTGGCGGTGGTAGTTGTGGAAGTAGTGGATGCCTGCCTCACACAGGTGGATCAGGGTGTGACTGAGCTCTATCTGCAACATTTGAAACACTGTCATTGGTAATGTAAAATGTGAAAAATAACCATCACCAATGTTCAGGTAAAAAATAAATAACGGTGTAGACAAATATAAAAAAAAATTAAAGGCATTGAATTAAGTGAAAAAAATGATAAGTAGGTAAGTTCAGCTGGTTTCTATTGCAGATGAAAGTAGCCAAGAAGTGTCCACTCACGGCTTTGTCATACTGCTTCTTGTTGAGTGCGTTGTGAATGCGCGTGATGTAACTCACTTCCCCATCCATGGGCAGGGGTTTGAAGGGGGAGAAGAGGAAGGTGAGCATTGCCCTCTGCTTAGCCAGTCTCCTTGCTCTGTACTGTGCTAGGAACTGCCTCGCATTGGCAAACAGGGCGTGTGACTGGTACTCAGCAGACTCCGATAGAAACTCTATGGGTAGTGTGCCCTGAAAAAGATTGTGTATTTTTCTTATCTGGCAGAAAATGTGAAACAATCTGATAATTCGTAATTTACCCTAGTTCTGTTTTGTGAATTAATAGTAAAATCATTTAACTGCAATATAAATATCAAAGAGATAGATACTTTAATCTTCAATGTTTTCTACTTTCAATTATCTACCTAGGTAACTTTTTTCTAAATTTTTGCAATACTTGCGGTATTCACTGGGAGAGTTACTCACGACGTTATTCACAGGTATTGGTATGTTAACCAGTGACGCTAGGAGAGGCGCTAGGTCAGCCTGATGTACATCATGCCTCCTCACGTGAGTCAAACCCCACTGAGTGACTCTAGCGTCAAAGACCATCCTCTGCACCTTGAATGAGGCTGAGTCCTGAGGTTTGGCTACCCCTCTGCCCCACACCACTAAGGGCGTCTCCGTCTCACTAGCCTCACCGGCACCGTGAGAACCTGGAGATGGGATGAAAGAAAAAATGAACTTACAACTCGGTTAAAATAAACTCATTATAGTTACTTATATATTATAAACTAAAAAATTAGATATTTTAATACCCGTTACGACTTACGACTGTGTGTGACGAATTAGTCACAAAATAAATAAAGGACTTGAATGAATAATTTGAATGTGTAGAGCCTAGTGACGAATTTGGCTATTGCGTCACATGTTAAAAAAATTGAGGAAATTTAAATACTAATTAAAATTATTACATATATTAACTATTTATTGGCTACTAACTAGACACATTAAACGTTTATGAAATTTTAACTTTTCAAAATTGATTGCAGTCGTGAAGGGTTAAATTTTCAACAGGAATTGCTAGGGTAAGTTCCAAGTTATTGGACAGTTAGCTACATATTTTCGAAAACATAATAAAGAAGTATAGCTACCTAATTAAAATAATGATGGTTATTAGTTTTTACCCCAATTAGTCATGCCGTGGTCTGAAGTGAAGACAAATGCTGTCTGGTTGTCCTGGTAGAACTGGTTGAATTGCTCCACTAGTTCCTTGACTCCTTTGTCTACTAGTTCAATATTTGTTTGGTACTCTCTGAAGGATAAAATAAAGATAATTTAAATAGCTGATGATAGATCACTATTTCCATAATAATCAGAAGCTAATAATATTAATTAGATGAATAGCTAAATTATTATAGATAATAATCATTAATAACTATTTTTTTTAGATCAGTAGCTAAATTATTATAGATAATAATAATCAGTAGTAATATCATTTACATCAGAAGCTAAATATTATTTTGAATATCTGTAATAATGTGGCGGAATGCTTTACACAGAGCTGAGACAAAATGTAGCTACATCAACAAAGCTGATAAACTAATTGCTTTGAAGAGTAATAATAAATAGCTATATAACTATCAGTTACTATTTATCTACTCACTCTGAATGAGGTTTGTGAGAGTGACCGTTGGTGTCCAAGCCTAGGAGATGCAGGAAGAAAATAACTTTCTCACTGTGGAGCTTTTGAAACAAACTGAAAAAAAAAACATTCATTATTTGAGAATGTCATAAATGCTGTTTGACATTGAATTTGTTCAATCATTTTAAAGGTCGGGCAAGCAATGAACTAGGATAAGTTCCGAGTTTTTGGATGGCTGCATATTTTCAGACATAGGAAAAATCTTTAATTTAATATTTTAATTGGTATCCATGATACCTACAATTATTGTGGAGTTAAAATATTAAATTAAAATTTTGTCTTCCACGTTTGAAAGTATGGAGCCATCCAATAACTCTGAATTCACCCTAAATTTAACTATAACATTAGATTGCTTATCCAAGTAGCTAGCTAGTCCGTACTTAGAATCAGTGTTTGCACGGCTGAAAAGGCCTTTCACTCGGCTGAAAACCCAAGTGTCAAGAGTAGAGGCATCTGCACTGGCAAAATCTTCCTCATCAGCTGTGTACGACTCAGTAGAGATATGCTCGCTGTTGGAACCTATATAAAGAGGAAAGAAGATATTAGATAAATGGAAAGTTATTTTGTATAATGAACAATGGTTCCTAATTAGACAGACTAAAGTCCCTTAGGAGTTGGTCTCTCAAAACTACATAACTACAATAAGACTTAAACAACTACAGATTATTTATAAAGAATGTCATTAAATATCTTACCCTTGGCAAACATAGGAACAATGTCAGGACTGCCGTAAGCCCAAGCATGACTAGCTTGGTTAAGAATGTGATCAAAGTGAACTGGGTTCTCCCTCCAGCCATGAGCAATAGCACTGGGGTCTTCATATAGACCAGCCAAGATAGCCACATGGCCAGGCCGAGATTCTGTAGGCACGTGAGTGTGGGATATTCCCCAGGTTCCTTCATCTTCAATCAATGATCTGGTAAAAGAATCATTTCAGCAATCAATGGCTATAATTAAAATACTTAAATATAATTATGAATGACATATTCTGATCAACCAAAGCACTAGCTAGCTAGATAATCGGAGTATATTTCAAGATAGTATAGTTTTAGTATGCGTCTAAAATTGTGGAACAGTTGGAGAATTAATAGAATACCTATCCCAATAGCTTATTTCATTAATGCTTAAGAGTACAGGAATTGGTTCTACCTGAGGAAAGGAGCTCTGGTTTGCTCCCCAGTAAAATTGAAGAGAGAGTCTGCCCTGAGACCGTCAGCAACAATAAGCACCACACGCTTAGCTGCCGGCTGAAGGGGGGAGTACTGTGGTTCCATGCCATGAATTATGGGTGTGTGGAAGTACACATCAAACACAGAGATGAAAAAAATTATATGAATAATGAAGCCAAATATATAAAGCCACATTGCTGTTATTTATAATTTACTTTAACTCTGGAAAGAGGAATTGAGTCTTATTGAGATATATAATATAAAAAAGGGTGATATTGCTAAGTACTCTTGTTCCATACAGGTTGAAAAAACTGTTAAAATGTTCTACAATATTTTTGGAATTAATTCCTAGGTATTAAAAGGTATAGATATCAGGTAACAGTCTTTTATTCAGGTTGTTCTCAGTAAAATATAGGTAGCTATACAATTTAAATTTTGAAAATAATTGAGGATTGTTCATTATTCTTACAGAAAATATTAAAAATCTCCCATGATATTAACACACTTGAAAATGTATTGATGTAGCTACACTGAATTTTAATATAAAAAGGTGTACATTACATATTTGGAATAAGAATGGCACATGGAATCTAAATATTTAAGTTACAGAACCATTAGTGTAATAATGAACATTTCACCCTCGGACAAAAATTTAAGGTCATAATTTGGTTTTCTAGACTTTTTCTCAGAAAAGACCACTTTTTCCAGAGTGGGATGGGATAAAAGGAGGCAGCTACTTTAAAAAGTTTATTTATGTTGTTATAAATGCATGTCACTTACTTCCAAGTTCTAACTGAATATAAATAATAAATATAATAATTATATTCAGTTCAATTACAATATTCATTAATGATTAAATTGGTGTAAATTTTTAATAAATACTTGACATATATTTTAAAATTTGATCCGTTTCCATGTTCAAGAGGTTGGATGTTTGTATACCAATTTTGAGCCAAAATTCCACAAAAATTCTGAGCCAAGCCAATTTGGCTCATTTTTTGAATATTTCAAATATTTAATGAATTTTTTATGATGTAATTAGAGGAGAGTTTTTTGGGAATATTCAAATATTGGTCATTTTGGAGAGAATTTTGAATATCCTATATTCCCAGACTGGCGACTACAAGAACTGGTAAACTGTTCTCCAAGAAATCCTCTATTTCAGCTTCTGTTCTCAACTTCTCAGTTCTCAGTAAAATACATGTAAATATAGGAGGAAATTATAATTAAAGATTGTTCGCACAGAAAATGTTAAAAATGTCCGATATTCTGCAGACTCGCTATATTCCTAGAATACTTTATCCTTGGAGAGAAATTGCTCCCGAAATAAATTATATGGAGACAAATTGTACCTACACTCTTTGCACACTTTGGTCATACTCATCCGTTGCGACTTGTGTTTTATGTAAAATTTAAAAAACATTTTTTTGTTAGAATTGAAAATAAAGGCAGGATTACCCCAGACTGCATTTCATCATTGAAAATAATATTCTTGCAAAGTCGGTGGATTTTTATCTATTTATTCCTATGTTACCATTAATTTTCGGTGAAAAAATGGGTAAAATGTTGGTGGATCAGCCAAATTACTGGAAATTAATGGTGGATTTTTTCAGCTTTTTAAAAAAGTCAGTGGAATTTACCGATTACCTAGTAGCCTATTGCAAATTTGCAATTACGATTAGCCTCTGGCCCTCTGCCTATATTAGGATGGTATTATTTGACTAATTTCCTTTTTTATTTTTTTATTAATCTACCAGTCTGCAGAATATGGGAGATATTTGGGATATTACCTCTTAAAAATTTTGAATTAATTCCTTAAGTTACATTAATTTTGCTACTAACAGAATAACAGATCTCTACGAACATTTTACCAGTTTCTACAGACTGGTTAATCTACAATTTAAATATTATTTAATATAATTTACTTAGCCTAATACCTAATTAAGTAGACATCAAGACAAAAATGACTGCAACTGTCATGTGTTAGCAAGTAGCGTCAGACCGGGTGGCCTTGCGCACTTCAGCATTCCGGGTGAAGTTGCGCATCAGTAATTGACGGCAAATGCGTGAAAATATTTCAAATCTGACAATAACATTGTAAAGAGCAGCTCTTAAACCCCCTAGTCCATAAATTTCAGGAAAATCATAAGAGATTAGGTATAGATACCAAGTGTTCAAACAGAGACCTATGTTTTTTATAGCAAAATAATTATTTTGGACTAGAATCGAATCTCCGCAAACTGTGCTGTAGTGTTGATAATTATGCTCAAATTTGATTGCAATTTACGTTGGATACGCATTATTTACTGCAGATTAACGTCATGTAAGATGATTTTAATAATAATTATTAATTATTTTAATTCACGGGTGGACTTGCGCACATTTATTAATAAAGTTAAAGAGCACTTATTCATTAATAAACCTGTGATATTCATCCCTGATACTCCTATATCACGGCAATTCCACAGCAGCCTCACGGCAATTCCTAAGCAGCCTCACGGCAATTCCACAGCAGCCTCACGGCAATTCCTCAGCAGCCTCACGGCAATTCCTCAGCAGCCTCACGGCAATTCCTCAGCAGCCTCACGGCAATTCCACAGCAGCCTCACGTCAATTCCATTTTAACCTCACGTCAATTCCATTTTAACCTCACGTCAATTCCATTTTAACCTCACGTCAATTCCATTTTAACCTCACGTCAATTCCATTTTAACCTCACGTCAATTCCATTTTAACCTCACGGCAATTGCACAGCAGACTCGCCCTCACGGCAATTGCACAGCAGACTCGCCCTCACGGCAATAGCACAGCAGACTCGCCCTCACGGCAATTGCACAGGAGCCTCACGGCAATTGCACAGCAGCCTCACGGCAATTGCACAGCAGCCTCACGGCAATTGCACAGCAGCCTCACGGCAATTGCACAGCAGCCTCACGGCAATTGCACAGCAGCCTCACGGCAATTGCACAGCAGCCTCACGGCAATTGCACAGCAGCCTCACGGCAATTCCACAGCAACCTCACGGCAATTTCACAGCAGCCTCACAGCAATTCCACAGCAACCTCACGGCAATTCCACAGCAACCTCACGGCAATTCCACAGCAGCCTCACGGCAATTCCACAGCAGCCTCACGGCAATTCCACAGCAGCCTCACGGCAATTCCACAGCAGCCTCACGGCAATTCCACAGCAGCCTCACGGCAATTCCACAGCAGCCTCACGGCAATTCCACAGCAGCCTCACGGCAATTCCACAGCAGCCTCACGGCAATTCCACAGCAGACTCACGGCAATTCCACAGCAGACTCACGGCAATTCCATAGCAGACTCATGGCAATTCCACAGCAACCTCATGGCAATTCCACAGCAGCCTCACGGCAATTCCACAGCAGACTCACGGCAATTCCACAGCAGACTCACGGCAATTCCACAGCAGACTCACGGCAATTCCACAGCAGACTCACGGCAATTCCTCAACAGCCTCAAGGCAATTCCTCAGCAGCCTCACGGCAATTCCACAGCAACCTCATGGCAATTCCACAGCAACCTCATGGCAATTCCACAGCAACCTCATGGCAATTCCACAGCAGCCTCACGGCAATTGCACAGCAGACTCACAGCAATTCCACAGCAGCCTCACGGCAATTCCTCAGCAACCTCATGGCAATTCCACAGCAACCTCATGGCAATTCCACAGCAACCTCATGGCAATTCCACAGCAGCCTCACGGCAATTGCACAGCAGACTCACGGCAATTCCACAGCAACCTCATGGCAATTCCACAGCAACCTCATGGCAATTCCACAGCAGCCTCACGGCAATTGCACGGCAGACTTACGGCAATTCCACAGCAGCCTCACGGCAATTCCTCAGCAACCTCACGGCAATTACACAGCAGCCTCACGGCAATTACACAGCAGCCTCACGGCAATTCCACAGCAACCTCACGGCAATTCCACAGCAGACTCACGGCAATTGCACAGCAGACTCACGGCAATTGCACAGCAGACTCACGGCAATTGCACAGCAGACTCACGGCAATTACACAGCAGATTGGGGCAGTTGCATAGAAGATTGGGGCAGATTCACGGCAGTTGCATAGCATATCGGGGTTAGATTTTCTATGCACAGTTTATACATACTACATAGGGTGAACATGCGCACTGCGCCGTTTCACATTAGGTGTACTTGTGCGGTGCGCAAATACACCCGGTAAGTGCGCAAAATTCAACCGGTTTATCCCCACGATCTTTGCTCACAGTTTTTCAATGATAACTTTTTTCTATTGAACTTAAAGAGTTGAAACTTGGTGAGCACCTAGGTCCACCCTTCATCTATCTGAACACAAAACATCAGATTGCTGACTTCTCAAGTAATTTTGTAAAATCAAAATTCAAAGTATGCGGAAAATGCGCAGAGCCACCCGGTCTGACGCTACCAGGAGCATATCAACATATTTTGAACATAATACAGTGTACACTATTCCAGGATTCACTAATAACCTATTTTGATAATTTCAAAATTCAAAGCAAGATTGATAATATTATAATAAAAACAACAAAAGAGCATCAGGATAACATCAGTCTGCAGAATAAAGGACATTTTAAACATTTTCTGTGCGAACAATACTCAATTTTCTCCTATATTATTTTCTCTGATGTATTAGGATTTCTTCTAAATTTTCTATACAGAAACCAAAATAGAGGATTTCTTCACTTCTTCATCTTGGAGAAGAGTTTATCATTTTCTGCAATTTGGGGATAATAGAGATTAGTTAGCTAATCAGTAATCACCCAGTCTCAGTCTGCAAAATATGGGAGATATTTGGGATAATCTCTCCGAACAATTTTGAATTAATTCCTATATTTACATTAATTTTGCTACGAACACATTCAACACAGTACACTTCTGAATTAATCCCTATATTTACATTAATTTTACTATGAACAGAATGAGAGATCTCTACAAACACTATAACAGTTTCTGCAGACTGGGTACCTAATCACATGAAAAATGCTTCAGATCTTCACCAATATCATCCAAGTGATCCAACAGGCCAGTCTGCAGAAACTGGTAAAGTGTTCGTAGAGATCTCTCATTTTGTTTGTAGCAAAATTAATGTAAATATAGGGATTAATTCAAAAGTGTTCGTAGCAAAATTAATGTAAATATAGGAATTAATTCAACATTGTTCGGAGAGAATATCCCAAATATCTCACATATTCTGCAGACTGGCCAACAGGGAAAAAGGCAGGTCAAGCTTCAGATTTCAGAATACACAAATGATTATGATTTATAAATAAATTAAAATTATCACTTCAAACTTCAATGAAATCAAGTTAATCAACTGATAGTTAAGTGATACTGCTATTATAACTGTCTGCCAACAAAAATAGTGGAATATTTCTCTCCTTTAGGTCAGCTATAGATAAGTACCTACATCATGGTTTTGCTTATGAGCTCCTGAATTAGTAACCTTCACAAAATTAGAAGTGATAGTACGGTAGTAGCTACCTAGTTAATCTGGCACTTTAAAATGTCCTTTGAATCTAAGAAAAAAAAATCTGCAATAGAGCTACATATAAAAAAATCTATATTACGGATTCGATGTAGATATACTATAATGTTGACATAAAATGATATTTGCTAATTCAAATTTCAGTTAATTAACAATATTTACACTGTGTATTATCGGTTTTACTCATTTCTAAAAACATATTTAGATCATTTCTAAAAACATATTTAGATCATTTCTAAAAACATATTTAGATCATTTCTAAAAACATCTTCAGATAATTTCTAAAATCATCTTTAGATCATTTCGAAAAACATCATTAGATTACTTCTAAAAACATCTTTAGATCATTTCTCTAAAAATATTTATAGATCATTTCTAAAAATATTTATAGATCATTTCTAAAAACATCTTCAGATCATTTCTAAAAACATCTATAGATCATTTCTAAAAACATCTTTAGATCATTTCTAAAAACATCTTTAGATCATTTCTCTAAAAACATCTATAGATCATTTCGAAAAACATCATTAGATTACTTCTAAAAACATCTTTAGATCATTTCTCTAAAAATATTTATAGATCATTTCGAAAAACATCTTCAGATCATTTCTAAAAACATCTTTAGATCATTTCTAAAAACATCTTTAGATCATTTCTAAAAACATCCTTAGATAGTTTCTAAAACATCTATAGATCATTTCTAAAATCATCTTTTGATAATTTCTAAAAACATCTTTAGATCATTTCTAAAAACATCTTTAGATTATTTTTAAAAACATCTTTAGATCATTTCTAAAAACATCTTTAGATCATTTCTAAAAACCTATTTAGATCATTTCTAAAAACATCTATAGATCATTTCTAAAATCATCTTTTGATAATTTCTAAAAACATCTTTAGATCATTTTTAAAAACATCTTTAGATTATTTTTAAAAACATCTTTAGATCATTTCTATAAACATCTTTAGATCATTTCTAAAAACCTATTTAGATCATTTCTAAAAACATCATTAGACTACTTCTAAAAACATCTTTAGATCATTTCTCTAAAAATATTTAAAGATCATTTCGAAAAACATCATTAGATCACTTCTAAAAACATCTTTAGATCATTTCTCTAAAAATATTTATAGATCATTTCGAAAAACATCATTAGATCACTTCTAAAAACATCTTTAGATCATTTCTCTAAAAATATTTATAGATCATTTCGAAAAACATCATTAGATCACTTCTAAAAACATCTTTAGATCATTTCTCTATAAAAAACATCATTTAATTGTTTGCATATTTAAGAGTTTAACCAAGTACAGATAACTAGGGCAGGTTCCAAATTATCGGTAAAAAAACGATATAAGAAAAAAAAACGATATAAAAATTATCATTATAATTACACAGTGCTATCTAATATACTTCTGCAAAACCTGGAGGATGTATGTAAAATGGACAACGTATAGACTTCAATGATAAAACTAGCAATTTAGCAAACATATGTCCATAGTTAACTAGTAATATATGATTATGAAATTAATAGGGAAGTATCAAAACTTTTCTAATTTGAGCAAATAATAGATGTTTTATACGGAGAAGTTGATCAGATTTTTCAATAAAACATTAATTATTTAATTGAAGAATCGCCTAAAAATATACATACCTATTTTAATTAGTTAGTGATGTACCGATTACACAATTTATTATAATTTATTTGTGCAATTAGTTTGTAAGGACCTACCTAATTCGATTTACATAGATTTTCCCAAAAATTTATAAAGAACAATGACTGTTTTGAATTTAAACCTAATTGATATTAAAAGTCCACTCCAGGCTCCGAGAAAAAAATGAGTTTATTACATAATATTATTGTAGAACTAAAGTCTAGGACTTTTATGGTTCAGTTCAGTATATATTTTTCTATTTGTTTTTAAATTTTTTAAATTCTTTTTGTACAACAATTGTACAAAACACTAATATGACGCTGAAGAAGAGATTGTAGGTACCTACATTATTTGTTTTGATTTATAATTTGAATTCTATAAACAAATAATGCATGTTCGACCTTTGTTTAAGATTTAAATTGTTTAACTTTAAAACAACGTTAGGTGTAAAACAACATTTCTATAATAAGTTTATCTAATTTCTACTTTTATAGAAATATTGAATAGTAAATTGATTGGTACCTACCTAATTGAAATGCAAAGTGAATAGTGTGCATTCTTTTTCTTTTGACTGAAAATTAGCTGTGAACTGGGGTTTGTAGAGTATATTATATAAATATCCAAAAACAAATAAGATTAAAAATATGCTATGAAATTTCATGAGGCAAGATGATAATAAATATTAGCCTCATTGAATAGAATAATAAAAAACATTGCTTGGAGGGAACCTTTAATTATTTCGTTAGTTTTGTTTGAGCTTCATAAAAATCAAATGAAAAACTGAAAATAATTTGCCGTTGTAAAAAATGCTAACTAATGTTTGTAGGTAGGTAAATAAATTATACATATTGGTAGTTTTTTTTTCATATGCTAGATTTTCCGCGTTTTCTTCTTTCAAATGATTGTTATGATTCTCGCCTTCCACAAAGTCGGCGACGCTGAAAGTGAATTTAGATATCATATTTCCAGCCTCCAGGTATAACTGAATAAATTAAGTTGTTTATTATAAATCATACAAAATTTAGTGCGTTATAAATTGCCAGTTTGGACATGTTCTACTACATGGCAGAAGTCTTAGAAGACGGAAGTTGTGTAAATATTTTAGATAATAGATCAGAATAATTCCAGCCTCTGAGCCCAGACTGGCGACTGCAAGAACTGGTAAACTGTTCTCCAAGAAATCCTTTATTTTTGATTCTGTTCTCAGTAAAATACATGTAAATATAGAAGAAAATTAAGGATTGTTTGCACAGAAAATGTTAAAAATGTCCCATATTCTGCAGACTGGCACTGGTGAGTGGTGAGTGAGTCTGAAGTCTGAAGACTGAGCGACTGAGCCTCCCACTCAGAAATACGTATCTAAAAGCTGAGCGGCGCACACCAGTACGGCGCACCAGATTACGGCGCACTACTACCCAGTCTGCCAAGTAAGAAAGCATGTCCAAACTCACCATTTTAATGGTGAGTTTGTGACAGTTAATTTGAGCCCTTCAATTGCAAATGGCAAGTTTTATCTATTTTCTCTTATGCTACAATGTTATTTTGGAGAGAATTATTGATAATTTGATCATTTTGGAGAGAAATTGTTGAATTTTGGAGAGAGCTGGAGAGACAAATGGTGAGTTTATGAGACATACTATTTTACTTGGCCAGTCTGCAGAATGTGTCTCTTCTCCCGCAGAGATTTTAATTTGAAAGAGAGCTACTCTCTGACTCTCAGCAGCAGATTCAGAATCTCCCGCAGCTAAATTAATGGTAACATAGGAATTAATTCAAAATCCAAGTAAAATAGTATGTCTCATAAACTCACCATTTGCCTCTCCAGCTCTCTCCAAAATTCAACAAATTCTCTCCAAATTGATCGAATTATTATTAATTCTCTCCAAAATAACATTGTAGCATAGGAGAAAAATAGATAAAACTCGCCATTTGCAATTGAAGGGCTCAAAATAACTGTCACAAACTCGCCATTAAAATGGCGAGTTTGGACATGCTTTTTTACTTGGTTCAAAATCTCCCGCAGCTAAATTAATGGTAACATAGGAATTAATTCAAGATCTCCCGCAGAGCCAAGTAAAATAGTATGTCTCATAAACTTGCCATTTGTCTCTCCAGCTCTCTCCAAAATTCAACAAATTCTCTCCAAAATGATAAAATTTTCATAAATTCTCTCCAAAATAACATTGTAGCATAGGAGAAAAATAGATAAAACTTGCCATTTGCATTTGAAGGGCTCAAAATAACTGTCACAAACTCGCCATTAAAATGGCAAGTTTGGACATGCTTGATTACTTGGCCGCAGAGATCTCAAATTTCTAAAATTTGATTAAAAACTCCCGCAGAGAGTCTTGGAAAATTTTTCGATATTCTGCAGACTGGACTACTACCAGTCTGCAGAATATGGGACATTTTTAACATTTTCTGTGCAAACAATCCTTAATTTCCTCCTATGCTTACATTCATTTTACTGAGAACAGAAGCCAAAATAGAAGATTTCTTGGAGAACACTTTACCAGTTCCTGCAGTCTGGCACTACTATACATTATAATAGATAGGCCATGTTTTAATGTGTGGTAGGAAAGTCACCCAGTCTGCAGAATGAGTCTCTTCTCCAGCAGAGATTTTAATTTGAGAGACAGTTACTCTCTGACTCTCAGTAGCAGATTCAGAATCTCCCGCAGCTAAATTAATGGTAACATAGGAATTAATTCAAAATCTCCTGCAGCTAAATTAATGGTAACATAGGAATTAATTCAAAATCTCCCGCATCTAAATTAATGGTAACATAGGAATTAAATCAAGATCTCCCGCAGAGATCTCAAATTTCTAAAATTCTATCAAAAACTCCCGCAGAGAGTCTTGGAAAAATGTTCCATATTCTGCAGACTGGAAAGTCACCAGTTTAGTGAGAAATTGGATCCAGGTCGCCACATTTAAGATACTTTAAAGGAGAAATTTGGCTTCCTAGTGAAGATTTTACTCTTGGAAACATCCTTATAGGGCTTATACTTCATGCCTGATGCTTGTGTGTCTCTTGAGACTATTTTAGGAAAGATTTACTTGTTATTTACAGGTTTTCCAACTAATTTGACCACTTAAAAGTCGCCAATATACTGGCGACTTTGTCCATACTTTAAAACATGGTAGATAAGTAATTTGAATACAGATTAATGATAAATGGAGTGAATTTGATAGGTAATTGTCGTATCAAATTTATTACTTTATCAGCCAAGTTATTAGAAATTGTTGGTTGATCTTTTCAGCTTTTTGAAAAGGTCAGAGAAATTTTGTGCACCAAATACAGACTGTCTGACTAGATAGCAGTCATAGCACCAGACTGCAGGAAGTGGTAAAGTGTTCTCCAAGAAATCCTCTATTTTGGCTCCTATTCTCAGTAAAATACATGTAAATAACTAAATATAGCTGATGTTGGAGGAAATTGAGGATTATTCGCACAGAAAATGTTAAAAATGTCCCATATCCTGCAGACTGGGACTGGTGGATGGGGATAGCATAGGGGGAAAATAGATATTTCTCTCCATTTTCAATTGCCAATTAAAAGGCTCAAAATTACTGCCACAAATTTGTTATTAAAATGGCTGTGGCCCAGACTGCTGCACCATGTTTCAGAGGCTGGAAAATTGTAAATTGTAAGCCAATTTTTTTGCCAAAATTTCATAAAAATTCTGAGCCAAGCCAATTTGGCTCATATTTTCAAAGATTTTAAGCCGAAATTAACATGGGAACATAGGAATTAAATCAAAATTTTAAGCCAACTTGACATATCTAATCCAATTAATTGGCTTTAACTGATAAACTCTGTAACATGGAGACTGCAGAATATGGAACATTTTTCCAGACTCTCTGTAATGAAGTATGTCATGCAATGAAGCATGTCCAAACTCGCCATTTTAATGACGAGTTTGTGACAGTTATTTTGAGCACTTCTATTGAATAATTGCAAATGGTGAGAAATCTAATTTTCTCCTCTGCTTAGTTTACAGTCCAGTCTGTATTTGGTGCACAAAATCACACTGACTTTTTCAAAAAGCTGGAAAATTCCACCATAAATTTCCAGTAATTTGGCTGATCCACTAACATTTTCCCAATTTATCCACCGAAAATTAATGGTAACATAGGAATAAATACCTAAAAATTCACCGACTTTGCCAGAATATTATTTTCTAAGGGGAAAAAATTCCACCGACATGTCGGTAGAATTTACCATGAAATACTGTAATACAGATTCGGCTACAATGTTATTTTAGATAGAATTTATAATAATTTAATCATTTTGAAGACCCCTGTGGAAAATTATACAGATGATACAATTCCTATTAATTTATTACTGTATTTTAATGTTTGCTAAACTCCAATAGAGTGATTAATTCATCAGAAAAGACTACTTTTTCCCTGAGTGGTTTGAAGATAAAATTGGTTTCTTTTGAGGAGAGATAAATGGAGAATTTATGAGCCATGTTATTTTAGTTTTACTTGGGTCTGCCAAGTAAAATAGTAAGGCTTATAAACTCTCCATTTGTCTCTTCTGCTTTCTCCAAAATGATCACATTATAGCATAGGAGAAAATCTGAAAAATAGATATTTCTCGCCATTTGACATTGAAGGGCTCAAAATAACTGTCACAAACTCACCATTAAAATGGCAAGTTTAGACCTGCTTTATTACTTGGCTGGTCTGCAACAAACCTGAGTCTAATTTTAGAAATTTTAGATCTCTGCAAGACTGTGTGAGATCTTAAATTATTTTCTATGTTACCATTCATTTAGCTACAGGAGAATTTTGAATTAATTCCTATGTTACCATTATTTAGCTGCGGGAGATTCTGAATCTGCTGCTGAGGGTCAGAGTGTAACAGTCTCTCCAATTAAAATCTCTGTGGGGCAAGAGACACATTATGCAGAATGGACCATGGCTAGTTTGGACATGCTTTATTACCTGGGGAATTAATTTGAAAATTGTCGCCGGATATTGCAGAAGGCCAAATTTAATGCCTCAATAGTCGCTGGATAAACTTCACAACTTCACCCTTCTTTTGCAGACTGGCCATGTTTCAAAGTGTGACTGGAAAGTTGCCAGTCTGCAGAATATGGGAGATATTTAAATTTGGGATATTCTATACAAACATTTTTGAATAAATTTCTGTGATTTACATTAATTTTGCTGGAAACTCTTCTGAATACATCCCTATTCATTGGTTTGGTCAGACACCCCATTAGTCTGTCGCCCCATTAGTAGTCTGATTCCCCATATTCATAAGTCTGACGCATTTGCTATTTATTTCTGATTTACCATCAAATATTATTTATCTTTATGTAATTTATATATAGTCTAACTATGCACAAATTCGCCAATATATTTATTATTGGCGACTGTAGGGTGAAATAAGTTTAAAAAAAAATTCAATTAAGTTAATTAGCTGTTAAATCACTAATAGATATAAAATAGCCATAAAGTATCCATATGCATCAGACATGAAACATAAGGATTTTTTCAAGTTTCAACTGTAAATTCATCTCTAAGAAGTCAAATATCTACATTAAAATGAGTTAAATGTGGCGCCCTAGTTCTATTTTCTCATCGAACTGGCAGGGGTGAGTTTCCTGCCACACTATGAAACATGGTTTATTGTCTCCGATCTGTTGGTGACTTTGGCAAGCCAAAATTTGACAAAATATCTTCATTGGTGACTTTTGAAACTAAAAATTAACTTACCTGAATGTGATTGGCGATGTGTTAAATTTTAAATAGCTAGGCTCCATGATCAGTAGACCATGATTGTTTATTATGAGTCCCTGGTTGTTTATCATGTTAAATATCTTTTATTCCGAATTGTTTATTATACGTGGCACAATTGGTTACCACATATAAGTAATATTTACTTATTGTTTTATATTAAATCTGTGTTTATAGTCTCTACACTCATATAAATCAAAAGTACTTCTATAGGCTATAAAATATATTATAAAATTGTTTGTTGCTGTTGGTGACTTTCAAAATACTGGAGTCGGACATTTTATGTACAGACTTCATGGCCCTTATATAAATACTAATAGTGTAATCTCTACTCTATCATGATAGTTTAGTTACAGTATGTTTGATATTTTAAACTATTTTCAATTATAAATATATTTTTCAGATGTCTAAAATATGATATTTTTCTATGTACATTTTCTACATAGCAACATGGGTAATCAAGATTGAAATTTTGTCCTCTACTGCCTTCATTTCACAACTATTTAATTTGCCAGAGTCCTAATCAAGTAAGTTTAAGCAATACTGTCAAGGTAGGTAAAACTTGCATATCATTACCTTCACAAAATTGCAGAAGGTCATGTTTTGTTTGTCAATAGCTATTTATTTATTTGCAATCTTGTTATTCACCTAACTCAAAAAGTAGTCAACCAAATTGCCTGAAATTTGGTGGGGAGATTGGATAATATTTATTGAGAAAAAAATAAAATAATACAATACTTTTTTATTTTTCTCAAGCTCTTATATAAGGTTGTTAGATTTTGGGATCGATAAATATAAACTAGTTAGCCAACTACTGTTTGTATTTCTTTATTCATTATTTTGCTGTAACAATCAATTGAATTTCATTGGAATACTTCATCCTCTAAGTTCATAATTGTATAACTAAGAAAATAATATATTGCAGTAGTATCCATTTATAATGAAATCAGGTAAAGTGAATATAGTGTCCTGAGTAAAGAAGTAGCCCTACAGTAAATAATTTTAATTTGCAGATGGAACGATAAAAATGGAGAATGATGACAAGAAGCCCTTCTCTTTTGACAAACCATCCACTACCAGTGGGTCTTTGTTTGGTGGATTCTCTTCTGCCGCAGCAAAGTCGCCTGAAGATGGAACTGAAAAAACAACTACTAGTCTCTTTGGTAAATCTAATCTATTGATGCAAGCAATTAGGAATATAAAATTCTGATGTAGTTACTGAAGGGCACCAGACTTTTTGCTAAGCTCCTCCTACTTTTTCCACAAGAATATAAGAAAAAATGATATAATAATTATTTATTTTAGTTGGTATCCAATGTACCTTTATATACACTTTACTTTATACTATATAAATTAAACTAGAACTGCATGAATAAAAACAAACAGCGAGACTCTTCCAATATTGTATTGAGTGCCTGTCCTCTATCATTTGTTTACTGATGATATCAACTGATGATCTGATGCTCATTTCTGTCAATTAATTCTATGTTTTTAAATATGATTTCATTCTATTTTTAATGTTCATCTGTTAATTTATCAATAAGATAGAAGAAGTCCTTGAAAAGAGACTACCAAATTTATTAACTATTTAAAATCACATCTAGCTAAAATCACATTTGATTAGCTTTTTCTTCCCAATTGTTTATTAGACTAAAATCATTTTGTACCTGATATTTATGAAATTATTGTTACTTTGTCTGTACAAATCAATGTAACTAATATATGTATATTGCTTCAATACTCATCCCTTTCTTTTTCAGGTGAAGCTTCCGGCAGTTCAAGAGCTCCAATGGGTTTCTCCGACTCGACTTCACTCTTCAACAAGAAATCTGCTGCAGCTGTGTTTGGAGCAAATCCTCATCTTAAATCATCTTTAATTGATATGTTTGAAGATAAACCTCCTGCATCTGGTCTATTGAAACCAGAAGCAAATACCACTTTTGAAACAACTAAAGCTCCGTCACTGTTCAGTTCTGGTGAATCCATCTTTGGTTCAAACCCCACATCCGTGTTTGGTAGTAATTTATCAACCATTCCGTCTCGTTCTGCTGCCAATGCTTTCTCTACAAATTCTTCAATAAGTAAAGGCTCATTATTTGGTGCTACTGATGTCAAACCATTTGGCAGCCAACCTGTAGCTAATGAGAGTTCTGGCTCAAAGAATAACTTGGCTTCGACGGTTGGTGTAACAAAAGAACCTAACTGTAAAGAGACTTTGTTCGGTAACAGTCATTTGTTTTCTGCAAGCAAAGCTAGTATTTTTGGACGACCTCCTGAAAATATTCACTCTCTCTTTGCTTCCCCAACTTCTGCAGATGAAAAAAAGGATTCTACCAAACCAAATGACGATGTCATCGATCTTACAGATCAAGATGATGGTCTATCCAGCAGTGAAGTCAAAAAACCTAGCCTCTCTATTTTCAGTGGTTCAAAGGATGCTGACATGTCCACTAAAACCAAGGAAAAGAGCAAAGATCTCTTTTCTGATTTGACTTCATCAAGCAAAGGTTCTGTCATTCCTATCATAGGTTCTGCATCAACATCATTATTTAGCAAACCTGCAATTTTTGGTCAAACTGTAGTACCATCTTCAACTGAGTTGGATTATTTTTCTACCAAAAAAGAAGATAAAACTTTAGACAGAAAGATTACTTCTTATGCTGATTTATCAAGCTTTGGAACATCCACTGACTTGCCTGAAACTAGTAAATTAGCGCAGGCTCCAAAAGCTGAACCTAAAGTTATCATAGCGACCAACATTCCTGATAATTTTCTCTCAAAAAGTATACTGAAGAATCACTTCTCCAAGTTTGGTACAATTGTAGCAATTTCCCTGCACTCCAAAGCTAACCAAGCACAAGTTACATTCACGTCGCATGAAGCTGCTACTTTGGCAAAGAAAAAAGGCAAAAAACTTCATCCCAACATATCTGACCTTATGATATTCTTTGGGCAGAATGATTCTAATAAGAAAGCTGCAGATAAATCCACTAAAGATAGTGAAGATTCAGTGAAAACTTCTAAATCTGTAGTAAGTGAACTGAAATCTAAACCTAGTAAAGATATTTTACCTTCCAACCCATTATTTAAACCTAGAAGTGTCAAGTCAGGAAGTGATTGGCTGAAGAAGAAATCTGAAAAGCCAGTTACAAAGAGAGATTACTCCAACATACCTACAGATCTGAAAAAAGTAGGAAAAGGAAGTAGTAGAGCAGAAAGTCGTAAGGCTTCTCCAGCTCCTCAAACATCTTTGATGGTTGATAATTTCTCTCAATTCTCTAAGATCAGAGCAACAAATAGTAAAGAGAAATTTGATTTATTAGAAGTTCGCGACAAGTTCATCAGAAAGCTCCAAACGAAGGAGTATGACGTGAATAAGGCTAAATACCTGTCTGCAACGTGTGTTGATATGTGTCCAGAGAAAGAGAGGTACATGAGGGAGGTGCGCAATGATCTTAGTCAGTATGAAGTGACTGAAGATAGGAAGGTTTGTCACGAAAGAGCAGTCAAGAAGTTTTCTAGAAGTAGCGCTGACAAAGACGAGCCTTTGCCCTATGAGTTACGTACCAGTCCTGTGCTCAAAAGGACAATAGACTATCTGCTCTCTAACATCCTTCCTAAGATGGAGGAAGGCATCACGTCAGACCTGGATGTTTGCTATAATTATCTTTGGGACAGAACTAGAGCTGTGCGGAGTGACATCACGCAGCAGCATCTTGTTGATCAGTCGGCTGTGTATGTCTTGGAGAGGTGTGTTAGGTTCCACATTTTCGCAGCAGAAAGACTGTGCAATGAACCACCTGACATTTTCGACGCTAAAATGAACACTGAACACATTCAGAAGAGTATGCAGACTTTGAAAGAGCTTTATCACGACCTAAGTCTGAATGACATTTACTGTGACACCGAGGCTGAATTCAGAGCTTATGAGATTCTGCTTAATGTTTATGATGGCAGTGTCATGTTCTCGTACATGTTGTTAAGAGATGCCGTGCAATCTTCTTCTGAAATACAGTTCGCACTTGAAGTTGTGAACGCCATCCAGACGAACAATTATGTGCGGTTCTTTAAGTTAACCCTCAAAGCAAACTTCTTACAAGCTTGCATAATGCATAGGTATTTCAATCGTATTAGATCTGAAGCACTGAAAGTAATGTCCAAAGCATTTAAGGCTATTACTAAAGTTCAGTCTCTAAAGCTTAAGGAAGTTATTCAATTGCTTGCATTTGAAAGTGCTGAAGATGCTATCGATTTCATGTCCTCCCATAACTTCAGTTTAGACTCCACGGGTTCCAAGATAGATATTAACAGGAAATTATTTGTGGCTAATCCGAAGACTCCAGCGCCCTTTTACAGGGCTGTCAAATTGATTCAGAGCAAAAGAAATGGCCTGGATATTGCTAGTATTATCAATGGTGGCACCATGCCTCCTAATCCTCTCAAAACCCACACTGTACAAAGTAGTTTTTCTGAAGATGGCTACCTTATTGGAACTGTGAATTTAATTGAATCTCTTGGGAAGAAAGAAGAAATCAAGACGGAAAATGTTGAAGCAACAAATCAGACTGTTGCTGATAAGAAAACTGATATCAGTTTGGACGTAAAAGATAAAAACATTACTGAAGATTGTGTAAATGAAGAGAGTGTCGATGTAGAAGTCAATGAAAGCACTAAAGATGAGCTGTATGATGAAAATAGCAAAGATCAACAGTACATCCAAGAAAATGATGCTGACCGTTATGATGAAAACTATGACGAGGGACAATATGATGAAAATTATGAAGGGGAGTATGATGAAAACTATGAAGAGGACCAATGTGATGATGGTGAAAATTATGATGATGGGTATAAAGATCAAGAATATCATAGCCAACAATTAGCAGAAAATGATTCTTTGTCAGCCGATGTGGTTAATGAAGTTGATGAGGAGAAACTCAAGAAATTCAGAGAGATGAAAGATGAGAAATTAGTTGAAAAATACTTCAGTTCTTGGAAAGATGGTGTTTCATTCAATCAGGAACTCAAAGATTTGACTTATATCCTGACTGACCGGGCATCGTTTGAGAATATGGAGGATTGGAGAGAATTACCAGGATTTGAGAATAGAGAACTCGTTTTGCAGAAGCTCTATGAATTCAAACTAGTCGAAAGGTTTGCCGACAAATGGCAAACCATTGTTAGGAAACGGAGAGTTTTGAAGGCTGCCAGAGCTCAGGTGTTGCGTCGAAGAGTCATCTCTCGATGGCGTAATTTCATTAGAAGAAATCATCATCGACGATACATAAAGAATCTAATTGAAGCGGTGAAAATTAATCTAAGACGAAGTTCATTGAAGAAATTAGTACTGAAATGGCGTCGAAGTGCCTATGTATCTCGCGTTGTGAGAATTTTAAAGCGAAAGAGACGAGATAGGTTACAGGCACAGTATTTCTGGCTATGGTTTAGAAATACCCAACAAAGAAAATGGCTTCGTAAGAGTCTGACAGTAGGATTTCCTGCTGCTGCCAGTAGAATAAGTTTATCAGAACAGAACACCCTCTGGCGGTTCAATTGCGGTTCCAAAAGAACTTTCTCTGAAATTCAGAATCTTGAGAAAGATTTGGTGAATAAGAAGGCGATGGCTGACGTGGGGAGAGACCTCGAAGAGAAAATCTGCAACGAACCTTTACCCATCCAAGCGACTCTTCAAAAGATAATAGACTCTAAGAATTTACATCTCAAATTTCGTTCTAAAAGTTTCAAGGCTCTCATAGTTTATGACTCGAGTGTCAGTGAGATTTCTAAGAACTGGATTAGGATGAAGTTAAACATGTTGTGCGCTGTTAATAAAATAAAATGCTCCTTCAAACTCAAGTCTGCCTTCAGTCTAGATGATTACTACTTCGAATTCTCTGAAGGTTCTCAAGCAGATCTTGGGTCTTCAGTTGATTTTTCCTGCTATTACTTCATTTCTGATGGAATGGAAAAAGCAGAAAGTTTTCTGAATTTCAACAAGAATGGAGTCAGAACCGATTTAGTTTGTATTAAAATGTCCGAAAAGGATTGCCAGAAAGCTGAAACCTCTGCCATGCTATTGGAGAAAATAAATTCCTCTTACAGAAGAGTAGGGTCTTTGTCTAAGATTGTGAGTGGCGATCTAATTCACGTAGCACAGTCTTTTGTGTCAAAACACGTTTTACAAGAGTTCTACAATGCTGAAACACTCGTGAATGAGTTCGGTCTGAGTCCTCTTCTACCAAAATGTTACACCTCTCTCATGAATGACATTGTGGAAAAATTCAAAGCCATCTTTGATAACTCGGGTGTTAGGGGCGAATCTTGGCGGTGTGTCGGTGATAGCGATATCGCAAAAATGGACGACACTAAATTCAACGCAATTTTCTCTACTCTGGATACTTTGCATTTGACTGACTTCGTTGAGAATGACTTGCAAACTTGGTCTGACTCCATCTCCTCCATCTTGAACTACATCTTCAACAACATCACCCACACATTGCACTTCAGTAAATTGTCTTCAGAATTGATATGGTTTATAAATACTGCAAAGCAAGAATATATTCTGAAGAACAGGCTTGATGAGTTCGACGATGAACTTCCTGATATATTGCTCCTTCCTTGGAGGAAAATTTTCTCTGCTTTAGTCTCCTATAAATTGTGTCAATTGCCCTCCGTAAAGATCATCTACTCCATTGACGAGATTGCTGCGTTCAAACTACCCAGTGATTGGTATTTGCCTTTCATATCCTCTCTTCCCAAGAAGATCAACAAGAGGAAGCTGCTTCACCAAAACCACATATCACTGAAGAAGCACAAACCCGACAAAAAGCTTCAGGAAGACATCGCCTCCGAGAAAATGAAGATGCGACAACTGGAGGAGAAGTTGGAGAGGCTGGTGGAGGGTTGTGACTATGACTCCCTTCATCCTTCTTCAGGGAGTCCTCCTTTTTCTCCTGACGAAGTGGAAATCCTTCCTAAGGAGGATTCTGATTTGAAAGAGTGCATTGCATTGGAAAAGATGAAATGGAGTAGTTTAGAAAATAAACTGAGAATGCTTATTTAGTTCATCTCTTTCGACTTGTCATCTATGAATAAAGCCTTTAGTATTCCTAGTTCGTTTCAGTGCATGTGTTTTTTTATCTTTTATACTAACCTAACATATTATCTGTTGATTTATTGATTTCACATTTTTAACATTTAATGACCAAAATTTGAATAGCGTTAATAATGTAGTGCTGAAGCAATGTTAATGTTTATTGTTGTGTTTAATTAATTAAACATCACTTAGCGTACTTCATGCTTTATATGAGTTAGTTATTATTTATAATTTAGGTTATAATGTTCATAAGAACTATAATGATGTGCCTGTTACCGACTTAAAAGATGTCAATAATCGGTCAAAGTAGTTAGGTATCATTAACAGTTAATTATATTAATATCTATGTGGTAATTATTAATACAACTATTTCTTTATGGTACAAAATATTTGTTTTATTTATTAATTGTTCCTACAAGAAAGATATTTTGACTTGCATTTGTAAGTTGTATTACAAGTTTCCTTTTTAATAATTTATTGAACATTGATAAATCTTAATCGCAAGGTTAAAGTACAAATAATATAAATACAAATTTAATCTTAGAAATGAATGATTGTATTTCGATGCATTAATTATTATTCAAGGTTGCCCATACCCAAGATATTATACTACAATAAGATAGACTACAATTCTGTTTCTAAAGTGTTTGCCTGCCACCTGTTTTCGAAAGCGGGTAATAAAATTGAAATATAGTAAGAACAATCGAGGTATGTTGTGTGCGTGACTTCATAACAGCAACACTCTAGATTTTAAAATCATATTTAAAACAATTAAGAATGTATATTTGTAAAAGAAATAGTTATTAAATTGCATAATATAGTAAATAAATTATTTATCCTGTAAACCCCTAATTTTCTCTTTAAATTTATTCCCTTGCTTATGTCACGTCACAAATCACTCAATTGTCGCTACCTATCAATATTAGTCTCCCTACTAGGGTAGGTATTGAAGAGTAAAGCTTTGTGAGCTGTTGTCACAAATCGAGTAATTTGTGACCGTGACGTCAACAAGGCAAAACACATAAATAGAAAATTAAGGTTAAACAGTGTGAATAACATGAATGGATTCATTCATCACAGTTTCTTATAATGGAAATTAATACAACATTTTTAATAATGTCACGTTGTTCAATTTTCTTAAATAGGATTTTAAGTGTTGATGTTATGACGTCACGCACACAACATACCTCGATGTTCTTACTATATTTCAATTCTATTTCCCGCTTTCGAAACCAGGTGGCTGAGAAAACATTTTAGAAACAGAAATTGTCGAGAGTAAGGTTTCTTATTGTAGTATAATATAATAAAATATACATCATGATTAAATTTCTCCACAAAAATTACCTAAAATGTTTGATGCATATTAAGAGGATAACGCTAGGGTTATGCTCTTCAACTAAGAGGTCTCAGATTTTTGTGTTACGTAGGCTTCATTTACGTAATATCACCTCTTCATTTCTCTCTTCCATCTGATAGTGCAGCCACCGGTGCTTGAGTCCCCTTCGTTGGTAAGTGAGTAGCTTTTCTACATCCATGAGCGTCAGTTTACCAGTTAATTTATTATTTCCTCAGAAGCGAAATAAACCTCTAATTTAATTCAGATTTATATAAATTGCGAGTATCGGACGGTCCCATATTCTCGAGAATTAAGAAAAATAGGTAATATGTATACCTGCATGTATCATAGATACAAATTAATCTTCTTGGTATTAAATTAACCCAGATATTTCAACCTTTCTGTGCATTTTTGTTTAATAATGGTTATAACCCTATATTAATAATTTCATTAGCTTCCTGAGTCGTAAATTAATTTAGTTAAATGGTTGTCCTCTCATTCTATGACAGACTTTAAAAGAAGTTAAATATAATGAACAACTTGCACTTCACAACTATTGGTGGTTGTTTTACCTCTTCACTGTGCACTTTATTTACAACTATTGGTGGTTGTTTTAACTCTTCACTGTGCACTCTATTTACAACTATTGGTGGTTGTTTTAACTCTTCACTGTGCACTTTATTTACAACTATTGGTGGTTGTTTTAACCCTTCACTGTGCACTCTATTTACAACTATTGGTGGTTGTTTTAACTCTTCACTGTGCACTTTATTTACAACTATTGGTGGTTGTTTTAACTCTTCACTATGCACTTTATTTACAACTATTGGTGGTTGTTTTACCTTTTCACTGTGCACTTTATTTACAACTATTGGTGGTTGTTTTAACTCTTCACTGTGCACTCTATTTACAACTATTGGTGGTTGTTTTAACTCTTCACTGTGCACTTTATTTACAACTATTGGTGGTTGTTTTAACTCTTCACTGTACACTTTATTTACAACTATTGGTGGTTGTTTTAACTCTTTACTGTGCACTTTATTTACAACTATTGGTGGTTGTTTTAACCCTTCACTGTGCACTTTATTGACAACTATTGGTGGTTGTTTTAACTCTTCACTGTGCACTACATTTACAACTATTGGTGGTTGTTTTAACCCTTCACTGTGCACTCTATTTACAACTATTGGTGGTTGTTTTAACTCTTCACTGTGCACTCTATTTACAATTATTGGTGGTTGTTTTAACTCTTCACTGTGCACTACATTTACAACTATTGGTGGTTGTTTTAACCCTTCACTGTGCACTCTATTTACAACTATTGGTGGTTGTTTTAACTCTTCACTGTGCACTCTATTTACAATTATTGGTGGTTGTTTTAACTCTTCACTGTGCACTCTATTTACAACTATTGGTGGTTGTTTTAACTCTTCACTGTGCACTCTATTTACAACTATTGGTGGTTGTTTTAACTCTTCACTGTTCACTTTATTTACAACTATTGGTGGTTGTTTTAACTCTTCACTGTGCACTTTATTTACAACTATTGGTGGTTGTTTTAACCCTTCGCTGTGCACTCTATTTACAACTATTGGTGGTTGTTTTAACTCTTCACTGTGCACTTTATTTACAACTATTGGTGGTTGTTTCAATCCTTTACTGTGCACTTTATTTACAACTATTGGTGGTTGTTTTAACTCTTCACTGTGCACTTTATTTACAACTATTGGTGGTTGTTTTAACTCTTCACTGTGCACTATATTCACAACTATTGGTGGTTGTTTTAACTCTTCACTGTGCACTTTATTTACAACTATTGATGGTTGTTTTAACTCTTCACTGTGCACTTTATTTACAACTATTGGTGGTTGTTTTAACTCTTCACTGTGCACTATATTTACAACTATTGGTGGTTGTTTTAACTCTTTACTGTGCACTTTATTTACAACTATTGGTGGTTGTTTTAACTCTTCACTGTTCACTTTATTTACAATTATTGGTGGTTGTCTTAACTCTTCACTGTGCACTTTATTTACAACTATTGGTGGTTGTTGTAACCCTTCACTGTGCACTTTATTTACAACTATTGGTGGTTGTTTTAACTCTTCACTGTTCACTTTATTTACAATTATTGGTGGTTGTCTTAACTCTTCACTGTGCACTTTATTTACAACTATTGGTGGTTGTTGTAACCCTTCACTGTGCACTTTATTTACAACTATTGGTGGTTGTTTTAACTCTTCACTGTGCACTCTATTTACAACTATTGGTGGTTATTTTAACCCTTCACTGTGCACTTTATTTACAACAATTGGTGGTTGTTTTAACTCTTCACTGTGCACTCTATTTACAACTATTGGTGGTTATTTTAACCCTTCACTGTGCACTTTATTTACAACAATTGGTGGTTGTTTTAACTCTTCACTGTGCACTTTATTTACAACAATTGGTGGTTGTTTTTACTCTTCACTGTGCACTATATTTACAACTATTGGTGGTTGTTTTAACTCTTCACTGTGCACTTTATTTACAACACTAAGTTTGTTCCATCAAAAAACATGAAATACATTTTTCATAGAAATCATTATATTAAATAGTCTTTATATCCTTTTTATGCTAAAATATTATCGTATGTTCTAGTTATTTAATTCAATGCCCTACTGTATAAATTATTTAAATTAGGTCGATCTAATGTACCACAATAACAATGCTTTAAGTACGGTCAATTTAATTGCCATCAATTCAAATGAAGAATAACTAGACTAAATCTTTGCTTTAATTTCTCGCTATTTTGAAGGCATATCAATCACTGTATGCACTTCGTTCTCATTCATTCTGCCTAAAATATCAACTCTTGCACTTCCCTGTCTGCTGCACCCATCTGCCTCGTGTGCCGCTCATGCCTCAGTAACAGAGAGAACTTCACTCAGTCTGGGCATAGACTACCTTTACTATTGCAGTATAGGACCAAGGAGTGCCTAGCTATATCCTGTATTAACTCCCACTGAGCTCAGGTACAATGTGTAGGGAAACTTCCGAGTTATCGCACACTTTTGCATTATCGAATTGAAAAAGTTTTTTGTTTTAATGGGTTTTCATGATTATTGGCTTAGTTTAGATAATAATCATCCATCCATTCAAAAAAAAAAAAATGATAACCAACGTATAAGCCACGTGGTAACTTTTTCAAAATTATAATTATGTCATAAGCTCAACTATGCCTAGGCAACAATTTGTAAATAAGTTTTTATGAAAATAAAAACTAGCAACTTGATTAAAAGTATTTCTCATATATTTTAACCATATTTATGATACAAGAAAGCATCTTCATAAGTAACATTAAAACCTTATCATAGGTAGTATGAATAATGACATCGCAATGAATTAATATAAAAACAATAGTAAACTGCCATGTGTAGAGCAATTGACTAAACTCGATCTATCTACTTTTTAATTAGATTATTTATTATTATTGTAGCGACATGCGCTAATTAGCACGATGTACTTGTTACGACAAAGAAACTTGAGCCTTATGTTCATTCCTAGTGGAATATTATTTGTATTGACTGTAAATAGATATTGTATGAATGTTCTTCACCGTAAGAGTTCATCCATAGTGGAATATTATTTGTATAAACTGTAAATAGATATTGTATGAATGTTCTTCACCGTAAGAGTTCATCCCTAGTGGAATATTATTTGTATTGACTGTAAATAGATATTGTATGAATGTTCTTCACCGTAAGAGTTCATCCCTAGTGGAATATTATTTGTATATACTGTAAATAGATATTGTATGAATGTTCTTCACCGTAATAGTTCATCCCTAGTGGAATATTATTTGTATTGACTGTAATTAGATATTGTATGAATGTTCTTCACCGTAAGAGTTCATCCCTAGTGGAATATTATTTGTATATTCTCACAGTGATGAATTACTTTGCAATGGGTGACTCTTCTCTATCACCATTTTTAGCAACTTTTTATGGTATATTAATTTAGTATATTTATAGTCTATAGAAAACATTCTTATACATGACTGACAACATAAATCATTTTTAGACCGTAGAGAATTTACACTTTTAATACGACTGGCCCCTATGGATAGAATATTCTATTTGATCATTAATTAATCACCAGATAAAAGGAACAAAGACCATTCATATCGACTTCTATCAACTATTCAAGAAAAACTTATACCTGTTCGCCTCTTAACGGTACAACGAGTCACGGGACTGATGGATGCCCTTGTGAACTTCGTACTAATAATAAAGTGTTCTCAAATTAGGTATTGAATAACTATTCATGTAGATTCTTTCTTTCTTAACCATTCTTAATTTATTTCATGTGTGTTGTTCTACATTGTAAAACAAGAAAATGATTTTGTTCCAGCTAAGATTTGGTGACAGCCAATAGAAAACGAGTTATTTTTTAATAGAAAACTACTATTTTAGGGGTAACTCAAAAAGATGAGGCAGGATTCACTAGATAACATTGAGATTTCTGAAATTTGAAGTTTTTTTAGAAGAAATTTGAATAAATAAAACTATTTTGGGAAACCTTATTTTTGACCCTATTTTAAAATTCTTGTAGCTTTAATTTTCTTTCTAATTCAGATATCTGAAAAAAAGAATTTAAGTTATATTATAAAGGACAGCTCTTTCTCTTTTTCAAACGATCCATGCCACGTCTCTCTATAGCAAACTGTGACAGTGATATAGAGTGATAGACTGTCAATCATCACAAAACGTAAAAGTTCAGGAGAGACTGAAACATCTCTACCATCAGGTCATATCGCTCTAATTATCCAATAGGATGTGTCATTTAAACAAGCGACGTATCCTCCTCATACCTACAAAAGTCAGTATAGCACTGATTTTTTATTGAAGCCTATATTGGAGGAATGGTTGGATTTCCCCCAAATAACTCCTAATGATCCCCCCCCCCTCTTGGTGGGACTTCTCTCCACCCTTCCTCTCACATTGCACGCGCTACAGAAGAGCTATGACGGTAAGATTTACACGGCCTATTCTACACACCAGGTTAAAAACACTTCTTCTTAATTTTTTGGCTTTTCTGAAGGGTACCGATAGCTGCAGGTATCATGGATGCCAATTAAAGTAATAGTAACTTGATCGAAAATGTGATACCACTCGCTAACTCGTAACCTAATTTCCCCATTCATTCAGAGTGTATGACCCACATTCCCCCTCACTTACATACCAAATGCATTGGCCCTAAGTAACAATAAAGAGGCTTACCTACCTACTTGCTAGTAGCGTAAAGTCTTGGCGTGTGAAGGACTGACGTTAGACTGCCGCCAGACGGAGTGGCGGTAGGACATGCTGCCGTGGAACTCAGTGTGACGTAATGAAGTGATAACGAGTATTAGGAACAGTGATACGTTATCTTAGATAAGTGAAATTGGTTAAATTGTATTTTAAAACTTATGGACTGTTTCTTATTCTAAAAATGTGTCTTTTTTATATTATTAAAAAATTAGTTATAAATAATGTTCATATTGAAGATTTAATGGTTAAATAAAGTGATTTATTTTATATAAGTGCATTGGTACAATTCTAATTTACTCTTAGGCTATATATGAAATTCATAATCCATTTTTCCATAGACTATAGTTTAAAGATATTAAAGAATTTTACAATATTATTATTAATAGGGATTTTAATTGATAAATTGAAAACTTCTCAGGCATTCAATCAAAATGAAATAAATAAAGTGAACATTAATTATTTGACAACAGATACAGTATCTAGGTACAAAACATAGTATATCTAGGTACCCATACAGTATCTTGGTACCCATACAGTATCTTGGTACCCATCACAGTATCTTGGTACACAATACAATATTTAGGTACACATCATAGTATCTAGGTATACAATACAGTATCTAGGTATACAATACAGTATCTAGGTATACAATACAGTATCTAGGTATACAATACAGTATCTAGGTATACAATACAGTATCTAGGTATACAATACAGTATCTAGGTACACAAGACAGTATCTAGGTATACAATACAGTATCTAGGTATACAATACAGTATCTAGGTACACAAGACAGTATCTAGGTATACAATACAGTATCTAGGTATACAATACAGTATCTAGGTACACAAGACAGTATCTAGGTACATATCACAGTATCTAGGTGCACATCACAGTATCTAGATACACTCTAGGTACACATCACAGTATCTAGATACACTCTAGGTACACATCACAGTATCTAGATACACTCAAGGTACACACAATGCTCTACCCGTCACTGTTGACAACAATGGTCCTGGTGCTCCACGTGGGTGCCAGGACCCCAAAGTGTGACCCCAAGGGCCTAGCACAGTACAGCATGCACTTCAGTACCATGTGGAGCAGAGAAATCTACCCTAAGCAGTACCCAGAGTATCGTCCGCCCGCCCAGTGGACCAAAGTGATCGGTGAGTGAAGTGGGGTGATGTGGCCGGAAATTTCGGTTTCGAAACTTTAGGTATCGGAATGAATGAAGATTATTTTTAAACTTTCAACCTACTTGGCCGTTATGTAGATTGTTGTATCCGCTAGTTTGGTTTACTGCTGTACAGCACACTTCATGATTGTTCAATGATCTGAGCCCCCTGATACACCTCACTGATAAGGTCTTAGGATCGAAATTTCTGAGACTGATTTTTCCGCTCAAATCTCATGTCAAAACATGCCAAAATTACTAATGTTACGTATCATTTTACAACAGTTAATGATGTTATGCGATATTAATAAATAAACTACACACATTTTAGTACTCATAATTTAAACTTTTTCTATTATTGTTCTTTAATAAAATCATTATAAAACTGAGACCGAATTGTCCGAGAAATATTCATCTAAAATAAAATTATTTATCAAATAACGGTGTTCAATATTTAATATTATTTAGCATATTATTTTTAGTTATAAGATAAGTTTATTACCTCACTACCAATAATAGAAACAAAGACATGCATAATAGAAATAAGTGCATGCATAATAATGAGTAAACACACTATTCAGGTTTTCCCGACATTTAGGGTTTCCACTGCAAGTTAAGTAACTTAATACTGCTATCTTTAGAGATAAGCGCAGGACTTATTGCAGGGATATATTGTGTTTTTAATAGATACATTGGGTAAATAATTCTAATAGATAACTAGTGGTGGATATTCGACTGTTTTATTACGCAGATTGGTACCGTGTGTAGTATATCTTTAACTCTAATTGAATTCTCCATAAGTTTGTATGTAATGGCTGAAACGAAATGTTGGTGCAATTCAAAAGGAAACTAAAAACAACAGATTTTAAATAATATGGGTATTTAACAAAACATGATTTGTAATAACCTTCATATGCCTTTTTTGAGTAAATGTGGTACCATTTTTCAGCTAGCCCATTAATAAATATCCTCTCGGTGACATTACCTGATTTACACCAACTTTATGAGGCGCTGTTGATAGAATGGTGTCTCTTTTAATCCATTTTGTGACGGACAGACAGACCAGACCGACTGTGACTGACACTTGTATCTTACCAATTATATTTTGTGACGGACAGAAAAACTTTTGTGACTGCCTTTCTTTTGTAAATAGAAGACAACAAATTATTTTATAAACAAAGCACTAACTAACTAAGGAACTAAAGAACGAACCCGCAGAATTATATCAGACTATTACATTTACAAGATACATAGCTAGTTAGTAGGATTTCATTTGGATATATATTTCAATATTAAAAAGTATGGGAGTGAAAAAGAATGTCTGCATTTCTTAAATGCATTTATCTTTTCATTCCTTAATTCACTTTATGCAGTCTGTATCAAAGGCCAATGACTTTGCATTTTTTCTCTACAAACACAAGTACATTTGTGATGAATGCACTTCACTGCATTGCTTCTACAATAAGAATATTATGCACTTTGGGGCCTCAGTAGGTACATGTATATGCTATGTACAAGAAGTCATTCATCTGAAATGAATAGGATTTTTTTTAGCTAAGTGTAGTTCTGGGCACCGCCACTGCAAAATCTATGGCGCTACTGAATGATCACGTGTTTATTTGAACCACCAATTAATTCAAGGCTAACTAGCTTAATTTCAATGCAAGGTAACTTCTAAAATGTTTATTATATATTCTGAATTATATAAACAATATTCGATAATAGTTGTACCTAATTATTGCCATTTGAAAACCAAGATGGCCGCTAACTTTGAAACCTAACACGAGAGGACGCCATTTCTTATTTTATATTTTTATAAAAAGCATTTCTAATAGTAACATATATACTAACAATACGAAATTAAATGTTTTGAATGTATATATGAGCAATTTGGTGAATAAATGATTTGCCTGTTCTACCAGTTTCAGGCCTCAGTCTTTTATAAATTATATTTCTAAAGCATTCTGAATTGCCAAATCCTTCGTCTGTTTCCAAAGAGTTTGATAAATATTAGCATTGCAATCCACTAATGCATTCTGCTATTTTTTGATCTTTGAACTATGGCATTAGCTTATCTTTTGAAGTTTTAGAGGTATTAGTGTAAAATGCTAAGTGGTTGTTGCTTCATTTCAAACTTTGGGTGTAAATGCATTTTCGGTCATTTAAGTTTTTCTTTGGCAAATAGCAGTACATCAATATAAATTTTCATTCTTAATTGTATATATAAAATTGTATCGTTCATATCCCCTTTTGCTTCGGCTTCTTTGACTGCAGTCCTTTGTACGTTAATCCCTAATCTGACCTCATAAACATAAGAAATGTAAGCAAAGAAACTCACAAAGTCTTTGAAACTTACCATTCATAAACATTAGCATTTAGATCTAATTCATTGAGATACTCTAAAAGTCTAAAGAAACTTACTCAGGATTAGTTCTGAGTTATCGAACAGTTCCATATTTTCGATCACACAAGAAAAAACTATATAATTCAATATATTAAAAACTTTAGTTAATCTGAGGGAAACAGACTTGAAATGTAGATAGTTAAATTACAAAAAATATAGTAAGATTCAACTCGTTATTTTTACCGGGCTTGTACACCAGTTTATGAAATAAAAAACAAAGTATAATTTTTAATTAATTTTACAATATTTCCTGTAATTTAAGATTAAAGATGAAGTGCAAATAATGAAATCCTGTCAAATATTTCATATCAGATGAGATATTTGAAAAAAAAAATCGTATATTAGCTTTTGAATTTTTTTATTCATTTTTAATTTGGATTAATGACATCATAGTTTAATGCAACAGCGAAATAATGAATAATAAATACAGTTGGCTGTAGGTTTAAACTTCGGGGTAGACTGTATATTTCTTATCTACACCTACAGGCAAAGTGTACATAGACAGGTTATTTGGACACCTCATTTATACGCTCTCTTATAAGGTAAACCTGTGATCTACTGTCTAGATATTTATTAAAAAGTAGCTCAAAGTGAGTGAAAGTATATATATTAAGATGGAGGAAAAGGAAGAGCTACCTAATCTGTACCTAATTCAAAAATTACCTAATTCTTAAATTACCCGATTTTAGAATTTTAAGAAATATTATATGGATCATATTAGAACACATCTGAAAATTCAGTACAAGTTTAGCATGAATTACCTAACAACGAAGAAAACATAACCTAGGTAACTAGGCGGAGTCTAACCTTTGATATTAGAATCATTTAAGCATCTCTTAAAAGGCAACATCTGTCTATCTATAGTTAAGTTGTTACTTTTTTTGCACAGTCATTGAGCTATTTACCTTCAAGCTAGTGAGTCATTATCTAACGGAATTGGTACCTGGTGACTGAATTAGGTACCTAGTTACTGAATTAGGTACCAAGTTACTAAATAAGGTACCTAGTTACTGAATAGGGTACCTAGTTACTGAATTAGGTACCTAGTGACTGATTTAGGTACCTAGTGACTGATTTAGGTACCTAGTTACTGAATAAGGTACCTAGTTACTGAATTATGTACCTGGTGACTGAATTAGGTACCTAGTTACTGAATTAGGTACCAAGTTACTAAATAAGGTACCTAGTTACTGAATAGGGTACCTAGTTACTGAATTAGGTACCTAGTGACTGATTTAGGTACCTAGTGACTGAATAAGGTACCTAGTTATTGAATTAGGTACCTAGTTACTGAATTAGGTACTTTGTTACTGATTTAGGTACCTAGTTACTGAATAAGGTACCTAGTTACTGAATTAGTTACCTAGTTACTGAATAAGGTACCTAGTTACTGAATTAGTTACCTAGTTACTGAATAAGAAACCTAGTTACTGAATTAGGTACCTAGTAACTGAATTAGGTACCTAATGACTGAATGAGGTACCTAGTTACTGAATTAGTTACCTGGTTACTGAATAAGGTACCTAGTTACTGAATTAGTTACCTAGTTACAGAATAAGAAACCTAGTTTACTGAATTAGGTACCTAGTTACTGAATTAGGTACCTAGTGACTGATTTAGGTACCTAATTAATGAATTAGGTACCTAGTTACTGAATGAGGTACCTAGTTACTGAATTAGTTACCTAGTTACTGAATAAGGTACCTAGTTACTGAATTAGGTACCTAGTTACTGAATTAGTGACCTAGTTACTGAATAAGAAACCTAGTTACTGACAAGTTACCTAGTTACTGAATAAGAAACCTAGTTACTGAATTAGGTACCTAGTTACTGAATTAGCTACATAGTTACTAGATTAAGTACCTAGTTACTGAATTAGCTACATAGTTACTAGATTAAGATTAGGTACTTACTACCTAGTGATAGAATTACGTAAGAAAATTATTAATCAAGTATTTTCATACAGTATAACAATTTATAGAAAATTATCATTGAAACGGTTCTGCATTCTCGATCATCTAAGAAAAAATATAGAATTATTATTATTTAACTTTCATTAAATATTTTATCATATATTATCGAATATGTGGAGCAGTTCTATAACTCAGAACTTACCCTATACAATTCTACTTTTAATTTCTCTAAATTAGCTATCTATTAAATCTCCCATATTCATTTAATGTTTTTATAATATAATCACTAGGTACAATTCTCTATATTTTATCGTCTAAGTAGCTACCAAATAGGTAAAATAAGTAGCTGTTATGCCGTTACTTAGGTACCATAGGTATAAAATGAGTCTTACGCCATAGGTACATAGGGACTAAAGTCATTTGGCTCTGTAGTCACTATACACCAAATATGTCAAACATGTTGGCAACACGTAAGGATGACGTCATGACACATTGTCACTTCAAGGTAATTTTCAAGGTAATTTTCTTTATCTGAAATTAGACGTCAATCTGTGTGATGGGTATTTAACCCTTTAAACCCCAACGTCCTCTTATTAAGACATAAGAAAAACATTAAATAATGTTTAAATTTAACCAATTTAATCAAATTCAGGCAGTAAGAAACGTAAAAATAACTAGGGGCTTTGCCATGTATTGATTGTAGATTTTAAACCAACCAAAATTCTTCCCAAAAATCATTAGACTTAAAAAAAAAACGTGATTTTTTTTCTTAAAAGTCCCCTCCAAGCAAATATTTTAATTGCTTTATTTAACGAGGCTAATGTTCCTTATCATTTTGCTGCAAACCGCATCGAATTTGGTAGCATATTTCTTAATTTTATATGCTTTTAAAGATTTTTAAAATCAAAACTCTACAAAACTTATTTTACTTCCGACTTACTAATTTAAGAAATTTTCAGCCTGAAGAAAAAGAATGTACACCATTTGTTTTGATTGTCAACTAGGTATTAGGTTTAATAAATCCATTTAATATTCGTGTAAAGGTATAAATTTGAATGAACTTATAATAGAAACGTTTATATACTTTAGGAAACAATTAATATCTAAAATAATTTAAATAAAGGCCGAAAACGCATGATTTGTTTATAAAATTCAAATTTGTAATCAAAACAAAGAGTGTACAATCTTCTTCTTGAGCATCAGATTAGTGATTCGCTCAATTGTTGCTCGCAGAGTATAAAAAAAACGTTAAAAACAAATTATAAAATATATATTGAACAGAATTGTATGCGGTTTGCAGAATAATGATCGTAGACCTTAGTTCTATAATATTATGTAATAAACTCATTTTTTTCCCGGAGCCTGGAGAGGACATTTAATATATTCCTTTTCAAAGAAATTGTAGATCTAAATATTCTTGTATCAAAAAAAAAAAAAAAAAATATTCTTAAAATATTCTTCTTCAAAGAAATTGTAGATCTAAATATTCTTGTATAAAAAAAATATTCTTAAAATATTCTTCTTCAAAGAAATTGTAGATCTAAATATTCTTGTATCAAAAAAAAAAAAAAAAAAAAATTCTTAACATATTCTTCTTCAAAAGAAATTGTAGATCTAAATATTCTTGTATAAAAAAAATATTCTTAAAATATTCTTCTTCAAAGAAATTGTAGATCTAAATATTCTTGTATCAAAAAAAAAAAAAAAAAAAAACCTACATGCTTTTGTCGTCAAAGGGTTAAAGTGTTTTAGCTTTTTTTTTATCAGTAACTAATTGAAGTTAGGGTAAGTTACTAATTATCGGTCAGTTCCACATATTCGGTCATATGTGAGAAAAACGATATAAGAATAATAATTTTATTTTTATTAATAAAATTAATTATCTGATTGATTTCATTATTTTGTAGTGTTTCAACTTTTTTCTTATATGACCGAAGATAGAACTGACCGAAAATTGAGAACTCCCCCTATATTCAAAATTATTAATGAAATTTTTTAAATCTAATTAAATATTTGAATTTATTTTTAACCTAGTTAAGTTTAATATACTGGTACAATTATTTAAACTTAGATAATTTTCCCACCGAAATACGTAAAATTTAAATAATATGTGAATATAAAAATAATTTGATCTATGCGGTAAAAATGATAGCCAATGCAGAGAGACAGCGCCGCCACCGTATGGTGATATGCTTTATAAATAATTTATTGCAATTAAATTTCTAGTAATCGAACAGTTCCACAATTTCGTTCATATAAAAAGTAGTATTTAATTATTATTATTTAATATCTATTTTAATTGGTATCCATGATACCTGTGCGTATCCTGGATACCAACTATAGCAAAGTAAAAATATAATTATTATATTTTTACTTACATGATCGAAGATGTGGCACTGTCCAATAACTAGGAATATACCCTAGCTAGCATCAATTATCTAATTTGTTGATTAATTCACACCATTAGTCATTATTGATCTTAATAAATAATCATTCACTAATAATTAATTGACGTTAATAATTGGTCATTCATTAATCTATGTAGTGTTATTTATGTTCATTAATATTATATTCATGTTAATGGAGACAGTAAATTAAGTACCTATAATAAATATATTATACCTGCAAATTTATTATATAGATGATAACATAATATAATAAATATATACATGGCAATTCATTATATAGATGATAATAAATTATAATTAATAAATAGACCTTATGCATACAATTGATGTTCTTTATTGAATAAATATTATTTCTTTTAATAGATAAAGTAGTTACATTACCTGTAATAAATAAATAAATACCAATATATTATATAATACATTATTCTAATTAATATATATATATACCTATTATGCATACACAAATAATGCTCTTCATTTAACTTTATTATCATTTTAGATTATAATGCATTCTTATATCTTTCTTATCTTTTTTTTTTAAATTATGATAAATTAAAAAATGATATTCTACTTTTTCAAAATTAAGATCAATTAATTCTTTTTTTTAATTTGAGGAATAAATATTGTTATTTAACTATCTGACAGATGTCACATAAATGTCACATTGGTAGAAAGTGAGATTTAATATTAAAAAGATTTAAAAAAACAATCTTGAGACCATTACGTCTTAATTACCCTTCACTTTTTCATTAGATTGGACCAGTGTTGTAACAATATGGCCAATATTGTCACAACACTGCCAATATTGTCACAACACTGCCAATATTGTCACAACATTGCCAATATTTCGCAGACAAACACTACTACCTTTTCTACAAGCAATCACCGGCACATTTCAATTCAGTAATTATTTCTCCTATATTCTGCCACTCCTACCACGATAAGAAGAAACTGTATTAGGAGTAACTATTGTGACACTGTTTGACCTTACCTGACCCTGTCTGTGACCTTAGCAGACTACAATAGAATGAATGAGACGATTGCATCGTCTAGACTTTATCTAACTTATGACATGGGAAACATGCAGTGTATGGGTAACATGCAGTCTATGGGTAACATGCATTGTCTGGGTAACATGCAGTGTATGGGTAACGTGCATTGTACTCGTATAAATGTTTTTCGCGCAATTTACCGAGGTGCAAAATCTCGAGAATGCGCTGCGCGCTTTTAAACCCCTTTAACCTCATAATGCCTAGAGTAACGATTTTTTTATTTTGAAATATAATAATGATATATGTGTATCGAACTCTCCTGCCAGGTCATTAAGCAATCATGAAGTGTGCAGTACAACAAACCTATAGCGGATACAACAAACTACATAACGGCCAATTTTGTTGAATTTTCAAAGTAACCATCATTTATATATAAATACATGAAGATTAATTTGAAAAACTAAACAAAGATGACTCTAAATAAATGATGACTATTTTGTTATTCTCAACGTATATGACCGTTATTTAGTTTGTTGTATCCGCTAGTTTGTTGTACTGCACACTTCATGATTGCCTAATTACCAAGCAGGGAGGAGGGGCACGCCACCTGATTCACATACATTAGCAATCAATTTCTAAACAGACGATGTGAAGGTATATTAAGCCACGCTCATCATGGAGAGGTTTAATAACGCGCAGTACACTCTTGAGATTGCGCAAATCGTTAAATTGCACAGAGCATATGTACCACTTCATTCACTAGCCCCCACTGTATGGTATGCCGTAATTGATGCAATTTAAAATGTATTAAATACCATAAATATTATTCTCTTCAACATCACCAGGGAATATTTCTTAGGACAGTCATTTCTTACACGTTCGCTCATAATCTGTTTTTTTGGTAGGGCAAGTTACGAATTATTATGTCGAAACGATTTAAGAAACCCAGTTAAATTATATGATAACAATATATGGATAACAATAAAAATTAAATTTTAAATATAGTTTTTCTTATATGACCGAAGATGTGAAACTGTCCGATAATATGTAATTTACCCTTATATTCAGGATAAAAGATTATGAATCGAATAGAAAAACAGTGTTGTGTTCAATTAATTAATTTTATTACTGTTTTGTTTTGTGTTTTTAAATTTAATTGCTAACTAACATTTTTATTTCTCAGGTCGCTCCCACAACACTTCTTACAACCTGTTCTCGGTTGGCAAGCCTATTTCTTCAGCGCTGAAGTCCTTTGTAGAGGGAGGTGACAGTAACCTTCTAGACCAGGAGACTCAGGGGGGTGGGGGGGTATTCGACGAGTTCAATGCCCCCCCAATCACCCGGGGTGAGGGGGGAAGTGGGGCAGAGTTTTTCATCGATGGATCTCATTCTAAAGTACGGAATGTTAAATAGTTATTTAGTATTTAATTGTTAAATTATTATATTGTATTTAATTTTATAATAATACTGTTAGTTAATATAAATTTTATACAATATTCATCTAAATTTTCATTCAATAACAATCTGAGATTGTTTACCTCCATTAGTATTTCTTTGAAATGATTTTAAAGAAAACTTGCAAAGTTTAAATCCTCAACTGAAGTAAAACCTCAGTCACACATAGCGTCCATTGATCGGTATAGCGGACACATTTTCCGGTACATGTACTGTCCGTTGTACGAGCTTTACCTGTACTTTTTTCTCACATGATTGCAAAAGAGTAACCGTCTAATTACTCGTAACTTACCCTATTGTGAAAAAGACATTGAAAATAACCTATATTGTTTTCTGTAAATGTACTTTGTAAATAATTAGTTCTAACATTTACCACCAGGTTTCCCTTGCCGCTAAAATTGTCCCGTCCCCCGACTGGTTCGTGGGGGTGGATTCCTTTGACCTTTGTGTGGGGGGTGCGTGGATGGAGTCAGTCACCCTTGAGGTGAGAACAACAAGTGACTTTTCACTAATTATTAGGTGACTTTTCACTCTTGTCAACTATTATCAAGTGAATTTTCAATAATTGTTAAGTGACTTTTCACTATTTCCGAAGATTGTTAGGTGATTTTTCACTATTTTCGACGATAATCAAGTGACTTTTCAATAACTATTAGGTAACTTTTCACGTTACAAAGTGACTTTTCAATTATTATCATTAATTATTAATTGCCATGTAACTATTGCCTAATCATTTAGTCATTTTTCACTAATTATCACTAACTATTTGGTAGCTTTTCACTAATTATCACTAACTATTTGGTAGCTTTTCACTAATTATCACTAACTATTTGGTAGCTTTTCACTAATTATCACTAACTATTTGGTAGCTTTTCACTAATTATCAATATTAACCAAGTTTCAATAATTATCCAGTGACTTTTCAATAATTGACAAAAAATACAGTAAGTGAAGTTGCTTTATATAATGATATCAAAGACAAAAAATACTAAAACTCGTAACTTAAAAAAAATATGGAAATAACAGTTTTAAACAATTTCAAAGTAATAAATTCCTATTCCTGCATAAAAGAAATATTCCTGCGTTATAGGTTTTTTAATTTATTTACCTCCACAGGTTGACCCTCTGGACGGTGGTTCAGACAATGGGTTCACATTCACATCCCCAAACTGGCCCACTATCCCCCAGCAGCCCGTGACCAGGATAAGCTCCCAAAAACCCAACCACCCGGCCAACTCCTTCCACTACCCAGACAGACCTCACCATCCACCTCTAGCCACCTTCAGACTAACGAAGGTGAGTACCTTCAAACAAAGAGTGTGAAATATTCTATATAATCTCATTAGAGTTTAAGATACGTTTTGCATTCAGCGATTGTTGCGATCATCGCTCAGCAATGATCGTCCAGCGATTACCACAGAGCACTGGTTCAATGTAGTCCTATTTCTGGACGATGATCGCAATCGATGTATGCAAAACGTACCTTTGAGGCCTATTTTATAGGGGTCGTTTTTTGACCAAAATGCAGCATAAGAAACTGCCAATCTAAGTGAAGAGTACATATATAAAACACATACGTTTATTCAGTTGAAGCTTTTTTCATACGCCATTTTTTTTTTGGCTGAAGCATGCGAAAAACCCTCGTGTGAAAATGCTTAAGTGTACCTACATTTAGGACACAGTCGGAAGAGCGGGTTTGCCGACGCGTTTTAAAATCGGTATAGCTGCCTAGAAACCGCTTGTGAAAGAAATTCCATTGAACTCATTGTTCAACAGACGGTTCAGTGGCCCCTGGCTATGAACATGCCAGTCAATGGATTTTCTTTCAAAATCAGTTTCTCGGCGGCCAAACCGCATTTGAAACGCATCGGTAAAGCCGCTCATTTCATTGAGTCCTAAATGTGTATGAGTATATTTATTATTGTGCAAAGTTTTTGATTGAAAAATGATTTTAAACTGAAATTTAGCTCTAAACTCTACCAAAAGAGTCCCACATCTCCTCTAATAGTTCAGAATTTTCAGCAGATAAATTTTAAAATTTCTGCCTCTGTTTCAGATTAGCGAATACCAACTAACTTCAGATTCCAGTTCTTCAGCCTCCAGTTCGTCAGCCTCCAGTTCTTCAGCCTCCAGTTCGTCAGCCACCAGTTCTTCAGTTCTAAAGTCCTCCAATGTCCAGAAGGACGCTGTTCCCGTGACACCTCTAGTTCGACAGAGGCCGAAAGCCAGTCGAAGATACCAACCACCAGCTGTCGAAACGAATGAGGTAATTTTTGTTTTTAGTTTTCGAAATCTGAAATTCAAGATACTCTTCATTTTCCTCTTTGGTATCAGAAATGCACTCTCGGAAAATTAGGTTAATTCTACCAACACTGTCCGTTGTAAGTTAATTATACCAACACTGTCTGTTGTAGGTTAATTCTACCAACACTGCAAGTTGTAGGTTAATTCAACCAACACTGTCCGTTGTAGGTTAATTCTACCAACTCTGTCTGTTGTAGGTTAAATCTACCAACACTGTCCGTTGTAGGTTAATTCTACCAACACTGCAAGTTGTAGGTTAATTCAACCAACACTGTCCGTTGTAGGTTAATTCTACCAACACTGTCTGTTGTAGGTTAAATCTACCAACACTGTCCGTTGTAGGTTAATTCTGCCAACACTGTCCGTTGTAGGTTAATTCTGCCAACTCTGTCCGTTGTAGGATAATTGTACCAAAACTGCCCGTTGTAGGTTAATTCTGCCAACACTGTCCGTTGTAGGTTAATTCTGCCAACTCTGTCCGTTGTAGGATAATTGTACCAAAACTGCCCGTTGAAGGTTAATCCTACTAATACTTTATAGGTTAATTCTACCCACACCGTCCGTTGTATGTTAATTCTACCCACACCCTTTCCCAGGTAACCAGTGGGTTGAAACAAAGCTCCCCAGCTTCCAGGTCCTCCAAGAGCTCCCTCCTCAACAGTGTCATGAACAAAGTCAACAGGAGGAAGTTCAAAAAGAACAGAAAATGGAGGAGGAGAAATTTACGTAAGTATAGAAATGTAGAGACAGTACTCTGACAGTCTCAGGAGTCGGTAAGTGCGTGTGTAATAAGTCTTAAACCAGTCTAACCTTTAGAAATTGCTGACTGATTTACTACGATCCAAACATATTATTGTGATACTTTTAAAGAAAGGTAGCTAGCTATTTAATGAGCAGTATAAGCTTTATAAGCTAATTAAGCTAAAATATACTGAGCAATCATTTAATCAATGTTTTCATTTCTTTAGTAGGTATTCTACATTTACTATGCAATTACTCTATCTATACAATATATCTTCATTTTCTATACAGATCAATAAGCATACATTCTGTTTTAACTTCATTTTACATACGTTAAAGTTCTCACTAGTGATATCTAGTGTTGAGGTAATTAATTTCTGCAGCAGAGTAATTTACACCTAACTCTTTATGACCCAAAGTGACATATTTGGCCCCTTTAAGGCTGCTTCGCACATGTCAGTGATAGAAAATCACTGACCAGAGTCATCACGGACGGATCACTGACAAGTGTATCGTGTGAAGAAGCCTTTTTTTTGAGATATTTTAATTAGATAATCGGATAAACTCTTTCATTTATTAGAGCACATGTGTACGCTTACATCAGTTAAGCACAACAATTGTGATTTATTTTTATTGTTTAATTTGCCATCCCTTACCTATATATTACTAAAATATCATAGAAATTCTCGTGTTTACACGCAAAAAATAAATCAGGGCCTAAAAGGTTGAAGGTAATTAACATTGCATTTCTTTGGTATTTCTTGTAACTACCAAAGAAATGAATATTGGCAAAATGCTAATTAGAAAATGCTAATTAAAAAATGCTAATTAAAGCTGAACAAAATAGTCTCGTAACAAATGATTTTAGAAATTAAAAGAAAATTAGGTAACTAAATAAGGGAAGGGTGTGTTTTTGAATTTTAATATTCAATGTTAGTTTACCACAGTGATTCTTTACTTCTTTTAACCATAATATTTTCATTCAATTTGCGCCATTTTTTCCAGAATAAAAGTAAGGTGAAAGTTATTTAAAATGCAGTGAGCTGATTTGTTTCATCGATTTACTTACTATTTATCGTTACTCTTCACAGGCACCGATAAATGGGGTATCTATTTTAGTAATTATCGGTATATCAAAGTAGATAATCAGTAATAATAATTTATTATCGGTATATCGATGCAGCTCTCGATAAATTACACCATTTTATATCAGAAAAAATAGAACATAAAAAATCATAGAAAATGAAACCAAATAAGTTACACTTCGTAGATTAAAATTGCATTTTAGGTAATTAGGTAACCATTCAATTACTGGACACTCTCAGTACTCGGACAGTGTTAACTTAGGTAATGAAACCTTCTGACCTTTTAGAAACTTCCGATTGACCTTTTATGACCTTTTCCCCCACTTTCCGAGTACTGAGAGGCTGGCTAAGTAAGAGTACTTACCTCACTTTGTAATTTGTTTTCAGGACGCAGGAGGGACTGTGTGGTGACTGAGTGGTCTGAATGGAGTCCTTGCAGTAAAACTTGTGGTATAGGAGAGCAGGTGAGTACAGGGTCATAGGTCACAGGGCTCATAGGTCACATGGTGGGTCATAGAAGACTAGGAGGTGACTTCACGGTTCTAGGAAATTTCAGTCTCGGAGAATTAAGTCTCGGAAAATTAGGTCTCAGAATTTTCAGTCAGAGGAATATATAAAAATTATCAGTTGGTCATTAAGTAATCATGAAGTGTGCAGCACAAAAAACTAGCGGATGCAACAAACTACAGAACGGAAATTTGGGTTGAGAGACCATTTATAATTCTGAGACCAAATTTTAAAGACCAAAATTTCCGGCCAAAGACTTAACCACTTTAACTAAGTACAATACAATTAATTAGTCAAATAAAAGTTAAATAATAATAATTATAGTTTTCTTATCTGGTCGATAATGTAGAGTAAATTCAATAACTCCTCAATTTTCCGTTAGAAAATGTTTACTTTTCCTATAGGTATTTTTGTTTTCAAATTAGTTTTAACATTTTTATTTTTTTCACAGCAAAGAAAAAGAGAAATTCGAAGTCACGCCAAAAGAAGAGGAAGACCTTGTCCCATCCTCAGTGAAACCAAATGGTGTGGTTCAGCAAGGGACTGTGTGGACCACAAGTACTTTGAATGGTGAACCACAAGTACTTTGAATGGTGAACCACAAGTACTTTGAATGGTGAACCACAACTCCTTTGTGTGGTGAACCATGGCGTGCCCGATGAGGTTCTATTTCTTCCCTCTAAAATTTTAAAAATATAGTAAATAGCGCATAAAGTTTTTGAGATATTGCCTCTACCGCATAAATTTCTATCGATAATGTGCTTCAGGAATATATGTTTTTACTGATATTGACTTCTACGTAAAAACTTCTTTGATTGGCTGGCAAAGAGGGGGGGGCGGAGCATCAAAGCGTTAGTGCTCCACCCCCTATTGGCTCCTCCTCCTCCTTATATATAGTTTAGTTGAATTAAACTGCTTTTCAAATAATAAAAACTTTGAAACTTTCAACAATCAGTCATGTAGTTTGTTGTATCCGCTAGTTTGTTTGTTCTGTGCATTTCATGATTTTTTAATAACCTGGTTTGGGGTTTCGGGAGCCTGCACGCTCCCCGATAATCTTATTGGTCAACATCCACAGCCAATCAGTGAGTTAGTAACCTTAGCACCAATATCGTTAAAAACAGATCCGCAAGGAACTATATTTTTAAAACTATATTCTTAGTGATAGTAACATTGTAATTTATAACCTTTGAGGTGCCACCCCTCACACTATATTTTAGTGAGTTAAATCTACTCACACTCTATTTTAGTGAGTTAAATCTACTCACACTATATTTTAGTGAGTTAAATCTACTCACCCTATATTTTTGTGAGTTAAATCTACTCACACTCTATTTTAGTGAGTTAAATCTACTCACTCTATATATTTGTGAGTTAAATCTACTCACACTCTACTTTAGTGAGTTAAATCTACTCACACTATATATACTTGTGAGTTAAATCTACTCACACTCTACTTTAGTGAGTTAAATCTACTCACACTATATATACTTGTGAGTTAAATCTACTCACACTCTACTTTAGTGAGTTAAATCTACTCACACTATATATACTTGTGAGTTAAATCTACTCACACTATATTTTGTGAGTTAAATCTACTCACACTCTATTTTTGTGAGTTAAATCTACTCACACTCTATTTTAGTGAGTTAAATCTACTCACACTATATTTTGTGAGTTAAATCTACTCACACTCTATTTTTGTGAGTTAAATCTACTCACACTCTATTTTAGTGAGTTAAATCTACTCACACTCTATTTTAGTGAGTTAAATCTACTCACACTATATTATATCTACTTGTGAGTTAAATCTACTCACACTATATATTTGTGAGTTAAATCTACTCACCCTATTTATTGTATATAATTCTATAACTTGTACATTTACATATAAATGTTGTAAGTAAATCAACGATTTTGTTGGTAAATTTAATGCACTCACAACTTTTAGCGACTGTTTTACTTTTAAACAGAATGAAGTAATATATTTGAATAATCACAATTGTATATAATTGATACTTTATTATTAATTGACTATATTGTATATTGAAATAAAATCTAACTTTACAATAATAGTAGTACTTTATTTACCTGATCTGCTTAGTTAAAAAATACTAAATAAGTATTTTCTGAAATAGGTGACAAATGAAGAAATTAATTAATCAGCAAATAAATTTATCGAAAAATCAAATAATCAAGAAAGGGAATTATAAAGAAATCAATTAATCACCAAAATAATAAATCAGAAATTAATATTCAATCAATATTTTCAATTTGTTCCGTAGTTTCTAATCAGTGTTCATAAATACTGAGGGTAAGTCCCAAGTTATCGGACACTTACACATCTGCAGTTATATAAGAGATTATACCTTACTATAATTAGTATCCTTGATACCTGCAGGTATCATGGATACTAATTTAAAAAAAAAACAAATGAATAATCATGCAGTTTTTCCTCACATGATCGAAAAGGTGGAACCGTGCAATAACTCAGAACATACTCTGATTTTAAATTCGTGTTCGGAAATGTTAATTCAATGTAGCATTCCAATGACTATTTGGCAGACAGGTGAATAGAAATCAGCTTAATTGAAGGTACGACAGGTGTGAATTAAACCTCATGAATAGACAGTAGCTCATTAGTGACGTCATTACTAGTACTACTGCACTCGCGAGAAGGTTATGGTGGGGCCATAGGAGATTAAGGGGCAGTTATGGTGGGGCCATAGGAGATTGAAAGGGGTAAGTTATGGTGGAGTCATTGAAGATTAAGAGGGGAGTTACGGTGGGGCCATAGAAGTTTAAGGGGACTGCCCACCATAATTTTTCTTCCATGGTTTTTTTTATCAATTATTTTATAACGAAATAGTGAATATAGTTATTAATATTCATTCACAGCATCATAAAAGGTAGGTATAACATGTATTTTTAGCAACTTCAATTGTAATACTAAAACACTTCATCGACAGTTCTTTGTTCCGAAGATTTATTCCTAATCATTTTTTGCTTCGCCTTCAGCATCGTTAATATTTATGTGTCGTCGTGACGACTGACTGCAAACTCACCAACTATCGTCAGTGCCACAGTTTCAAACCTGGCACTGCTGAAGAAACACTGTCAGTATTGGGCTAAATTATGAGTTAGGGAACGGCTCCTCATTTTCGGTCATGTATGAAAAAAATAATTGCTATTTATTAACTTGTTATTTTAGTTGGTATCCATGATACCTGCAGGTATCATGGATACTAATTAAAAAAAGGTTAAATAATAATTATTATATTTTTTCTTATATGACCGAAAATTTGGAACGGTCCGATTACTCGTATTTTACCCTAGAGATAACTGTTTTTTTTTTAAATTCATATTAAGATAATATTCTAAAGAAATTTATGACCAATTATCGTTTAAGAAGAAAATTTAAAAAAAAATTGTGGATGGTTGCATCGTACTTACTAACATTATGTGTAAAAAAATGTATTTTTTAGAAAAAAGAATTTTGAAAATCAGTGATAGTTTCGATCTTTGGAAGATTCCTAATACATCATAATTTTTAAAATAAATATATCTTTTTTATAATCATTGTTGACGCTATAAACAAATGTTACATTTATCAACCAATATGGTAGATATTTTGTTTTATCTCCTCTTTATATTTTAAAACATTATAAAACAATTCTAGTTAGTCTTTGAATTCGTTTAGGGTAAGTTCCGAGTTACCGAACTGCTCCCTATTCTCGACCATAAAAGAAAAAATATATAATTGTATATTATATATTATATTGAGTGATTATTTTGTAAGATTCTCCCGCGCGAAAAACCCACCCATCCGAAGACGGAGGCTGTAGCGCAAGTGCCAAAATGGTCCACTGGTAAAACAATAATTTTACAGATTTATAATCGGAAAATACTTTTGTTGTTTTCTCTAATTATTGGGGAGGTATGAATTTTCTGGCTATAAGAAACAATTGCGCTGCTTAATTGGTGTACAATTTATGTCAGAAAAATTTTAAGAACGTAAAAGTAAATCAACATAGCACTCTAACTTCAACTTCTTATATTTTCAAACATTCATTCTTGTAATAAGATACGCGTGGTTCAATTTAACAAACTCTGTTACTACTTTTAGTTCTATTCGTAAATTAAATTTATTCTTCTTCATCATTCAAAATGGAAATATCTTGAGGCAACAATTATTCTCCCACTGAAAACAAAGTCAAGTGCGCAAGATGTGATCGAGTGGATGACACTGAGCTAATGACATACGAATATTCTAAAACCGACATGATATTTGTGAAAGAGAAAATAAGCTTTGCAACAAAAGATATCAAAAAATTCAAAAACAAAAAGGATTGATTTGCTCAAAAGTCTCATGTAGAACATAAAACCTTTTTCAAACAGTAAAAGTAAAGTGATCCCCTTTAAATATAGGATCGAAAATGATGAACCGTTCGACAACTTGGAACTTATTCTAACTATAATCCTTGCATTCTTAAAACTAGGACCATCTATAGACTAAAAGGGTTCTCTAGTGCATTGATATAACAATTCATTATATCATTAATTGGTATATCAATTCATTATATCATTGGTATATCAATTCATTATATCATTGGTATATCAATCATTATATCATTGGTATATCAATTCATTATATCATTGGTATATCAATCCATTATATCATTGGTACATCAATTCATTATATCATTGGTATATCAATTCATTATATCAGTGGTATATCAAAACCCGTAGGTACATTATGAAGGACTGTAGCAAGTGATTCATTCGTCAACATGCAAAGGAGAGTTTTCTCAATCGTCTTCACAACTCTAATCGTCGCTGGTGAGTAACTTTATTATCAGTGTTATAACGACATACTTTTAAAATCATAGAACTTAGGAATATCATAGATGAAATGGTATCGAATACTATATACCGCTGGTTTAAAACGATTCTATACCCTTTAATTATCTCCGTCTATAAAATTTTTGGTATCTCCCTTACTTAAGAATAGTTAGACATTCACGAGAATGTTTTTCAGTGCTTTTGTAACAATCTGGTCACTAGAGTTAAATTTCTTATCAAAGCTAAATCCTAAGAACTTTATTGAATCTACCTGACTCACCACTTGTCCCCCTAGGTAATATTTGAATCAAACTTAAAATCTCCTCTATAACTAAATTTAAAATATTATACACTTCGTTTTTTCAACATTAATCATTCTTATTTACAATCAACCAATTAGCTATTTTATCAAAATGATAAAAAAATCACAGTGTGAACACTAAAGAGATCGTGACTTTGGATCTTACAATGTGCAGGCAGTACAGTCATCTGCAAAACGGTTCTAGGTATATTCCACCCCAGGTATATTCCACCCCAGGTATATTCCACCCCGGTATATTCCACCCCGGTAAATTCCACCCCGGTATATTCCACCCCGGTATATTCCATCCCGGTATATTACACCCCTGTCACAATAAAAACTCAAAGATTTTATTTTTAGATGGCCATTTGTTAAATAATTCGTACCGATGAAAAAATAATTCAGACCATATCCTGAGACATTTGGACAATATTTAGAGGTAGCTCAAGTCAATTTAGATTTTATCCTAATAGAATTACAAATACTCTTTACATGGCAGCTGCTTATTTCAAAGTTTACGTGTTGAACAAGTTGATATTAATTCTTTTCCAACAATGGTTGATGAGGTGTGGAAGGGGTCGACTGACAGAGACAACCTACTCTATGTTTTCGTTCTTTGCTTATAAGTTGCTGTTTTGGAATCTACACCAAATTCCCCGTGGTCAAAATCTCTCAATGTAAAAAAGGCAATAATCCCCAGTTTTAAAACCCCGTGCAATAATTCCCCTCCCCATCAAAATCTTCCTTTTTTATAATAACATGTAAAAAAAGTTAAAATACCAAATTCCATATGAAATAAATATAACAATAAATACTAGATATATGACATCATTTCACATTTAATATCGCTGTTGCTTTGGCGATAAGGAAGAAAATCCGCTTGAGATTGAAAATCTAAATACCTCAACTGATAAATGCGTTCACACAACCTTTCTTTCTACTTTTTTGTCACTTGTGTAGTGAAAAATTTAAAGCTTGTGATTAACCAGCAAAAGGTTTAATTTGTGAAAATGCAATTTACCTAGTATTACATAAAATATTAATAAATGACTAATATTAATAACTAAACAAACCTAACACGTAAAATAGGGTGGAATTTACCGGGGTGGAATATACCTAGGGTGGAATATACCGGGGTGGAATTTACCGGGGTGGAATATACCGGGGTAGAAAATATACCGGGGTGGAATATACCGGTCACCCTGCAAAATTTGTGATAATTTGTGCTTCAATATAAATTAGGAACATCAAAGGACATAAATTACTACCCTGAGGAACTGAATAGGTTGCGTTCTCAGGAGAGTAATATTGCTTTTCTATTTGACATATAAGACTTGAACCAAGCAAGTGCCATTTCCCTTATTCTATAGAACTCCATTTTGTTCAGCCTCTGTCGTGCCCCTTTTTTCTTTAAAGCCAAACTGGCATTAAATAAGAACGTTTTTACTTTCCAAGTAATTACACTGATACCTATGTACTAATTTTTCTAATATTTTCGAACTGATATACTGGGTATATAATTACACATATTTTTTATCGCTAACTTTAGATAAGAGCACTACACGCGTCCGCTTTAGATAGTCATGAAAAACACTAGTTTCCATAGATAGGTTGATGAGCCTTTACACATAACTAGAGCATCAATATTAGATTAGGTGTCATGCACCCAATAGTTACCATGTTAATATAGTTACCATGTTAATATAGTTACCATGTTAATACATTTACCATGTTAATATAGTTACCATGTTAATATAGTTACCATGTTAATATAGTTACCATGTTAATATAGTTACCATGTTAATACATTTACCATGTTAATACAGTTACCACCCCCAGGTCAGATCTGTTGGACGGACAGTACTTGCCCAGACGCTGACAAACCAACTTTGGAAGATGGTAGCCCCGTGGACTCTGAAGGAGGTGTCAAACATGTCTACCAGTGTAACGAGGGGTGAGAAAAGTATACAGGGTGATGTTACATAACTACTCTAACTCTCTTTGTAATCGGAAAGCAAATAAAAAGCCGAGTTTTCACCGCCTAGTATTGATTGACCTTTAAGAGGCGTAAACACGGCGATGAAAACGTGGCGTTTTAACTGCTAGTATATGAAGAGCCTTACAAGGTTCCAGAGACCAATTATTAAATATGAAGAATCAATAGAGAGTCTTCAAATTGTTAAGCTAAGTCATACTACTAGCTGTAGAAGGCTCATGGCGTTTTCTTCAGGTTCCAGAAGAGATCAATTATTATTGAAGATGAATATATCAATAGGAAGTCTTCGATAGTGTCTATTGCATTCATTATTATCTG
>CANNZV010000714.1:0-48099 GCA_947561585.1 Caprella mutica
GATATAAAATTAGAAAATTTGTTACTAACTTAGCTATTGCTTACTACATTAATTCTCTAGAATTTTTTACTTTCTATATATCTGTTACAAATCAAGTGTGTTTTATCTCCTTGTTTCTATGTATGTTCTCTATTCATATTTATCTTCTTTATTTCTATACAATCATTTGTTGCTATACGTGTGTCCTCTTGATCCATATGTGTGTCCTATGGATCTTAGTGTGTCTTGTTGATTAGAAGTGTGTCCTGTAGATCATATGTGTGTCCCTGTTGATCCTAAGAGTTTCCTGTAGATCTTAAGTGTGTACTGTTATCCTAAGTGTGTCCTATTGATCCCTATGTGTGTCCTGTTGATCTAAGAGTTTCCTGTAGATCTTAAGTGTGTACTGTTGATCCTAAGTGTGTCCTATTGATCCTAAGTGTGTCCTATTGATCCTAAGTGTGTCCTATTGATCACAAGTGTGTCCTATTGATCCTAAGTCTGTCCTATTGATCCTAAGTCTGTCCTATTGATCCTAAGTGTGTCCTGTTGATACTATGGGTGTCCTGTTGATACTATGGGTGTCCTGATGAAAACTATGGGTGTCATGATGATCCTAAGTGTGTCTTGATGATCCTAAGTGTGTCCTGATGATCATATGTTTGTACTGATGATCCTAAGTGTGTCCTGATGATCCTAAGTGTGTCCTGATGATCCTAAGTGTGTCCTGATGATCCTAAGGGTGTCCTGATGATTCTAAGGGTGTCCTGATGATCCTAAGTGTGTCCTATTAATCATAAGTGTGTCCTATTAATCATAAATGTGTCCTATTAATTATAAGTGTGTCCTATTGATCCTAAGTGTGTCCTGTTGATACTTTGGGTGACCTGACGATCCTAGTGTGTCCTGATGATCTTAAGTGTGTCCTGATGATCCTAGTGTGTCCTGATTTATCATAAATGTGTCCTGATGATCCTAAGTGTGTCCTGATGATCTAAGTGTGTCTTGATGATCCTAAGTGTGTCCTGATGATCCTAAGAGTGTCCTGATGATCCTGAGTGTGTCCTGATGATCCTGAGTGTTTCTTGATGATCCTGAGTGTTTCCTGATAATCCTGAGTGTGTCCTGATGATCCTAAGTGTGTCCTGATGAACTTAAGTACGTCCTGATGATGACTATAGAGGCGCGATTGAAAACGGACAGCCTCTATGGTTATGTACCTATTTCTATCTGATTGTAGAGGCGCGATTGAAAACGGACAACCTCTATATTTGTGTATTTATTCCTTCAAACTATATAGAGGCGCGATTGAAAACGGTCAACCTCTATAGTTAAGTAACCTATTTCTATATGACTTAGAGGCGCGATTGAAAACGGACAACCTCTATAGTTAAGTACCTATTTCTATCTGAATGTAGAGGCGCGATTGAAAACGGACAACCTCTATAATTATGTACTTATTTCTATCATAGTATAGAGGCGTGATTGAAAACGGTCAACCTCTATAGTTATGTAACTATTTTTATATGACTGTAGAGGCGCGATTGAAACGGACAACCTGTATAGTTATGCATTTATTTATTTCAAATTCATTTTTTTTTAAACACATTTAATTGTTATTTTATTTTCATTTCTAAGATCCATTAGTTCAACATTTTCCTTTTTCAATTTATTCTATCTTGGTTCTGAGTTCATGTTGATCTAACGTGTTTCTATGTTTGAGAAATCAATATCAATATATCAATTTATTAGGATCAACAGGACAGACATAGGATCAATAGGACACACTTAGGATCAACAGTACACACTTAAGATCTACAGAAAACTCTTAGGATCAACAGGACACACATAAGATCTACAGGACACACTTCTGATCAACAAGACACACTTAAGATCCATAGGGCACACATATGGATCAAGAGGACACACGTATAGCAACAAATGATGTATAGGAATAAAGAAGATAAATATGGATAGAGAACATACATAGAAATAAGGAGATATAACACACTTGATTTTGTAACAGATATATAGAAAGTAAAAATATTCTAGAGAATTAATGTAGTAAGAATAGCTAAGTTAGTAACAAATTTTCTAATTTTTTGTCTCATATCTCAATACTAAATAGATTGTTAATTAATATTGATAAACTTTAGGATATATAGCTTAAATAGAAAGACGGTATCCAACATACAACCCATTGGTCATAAAATTCATTGTCAGGTCCAGGTTTTTCCACCTTCTCCTGATGATGAATAGAAATCTTTCTATTCGAAAGCTTGATATCTGAAAAAACCTTCAACGCAGAGTTTAAATAACCTCTAATATTATAGAATAATAATATTCCTTTATTGGAATTGGCTTTTGAATTATGATATTAATGATACAGATATCACAAGCAGGAAATATTATTCTTGTGATATTGAGTGTATATCTCTGGAACAAATTCTGATTATCTGGAATATTCCTTCAATATCCCATAAATAGATCCTTCTTGTCTGATTGACGTAATCGATACAGAGTAAATTAGTATGTATGTATATAGGCCGATTTTTTGAAAACTACTTTGCAAGAAAAAAAAAATAACTACTACGCTGAAATTATTCTAATCAGAAAGAAAATTTAACGAAAGATGAATTGGTCGAAAATCGAATTTGATTTGTTTAAAGAAGACATTCTGTGAAATTTGTGTATATACCAAAAATATACCAAATATATTTTTGTTTAAAAGAGTTAAATAATATTTAGGTATCGGCGTTAATAAGCGTAAATCTTTTAAATTAGGAAATTAAATGTATGTGCTGGCGTGTGTCAACGTAGGTAAAGAAATAAATACAATTGGTACCTGCTAAACACACAACAATCTACGTATATGTTTTCATGGAGTACACATGTACGTGCGAGAAACATACCCTCTCTTCCACACAATCACAGTTCTGCTCTCTCATTTGCCAAGGTTATGAAAATTGGTACACACTAGTTCAGTATACATACTAACAACTTTTTAAAAATACATTACCGTAGGATTTTGAAAAAGTTATGTTTTTTCACATAGTCAAGCTTTCAGATACCTTCAAACTCATTATGTTTTGAGAAGTAGTCTTGACCATTATTTGGTGTTTTAGTTAAGGTACTTATTCAGGACTAGTTATAACTCTCGTTTATTGATTTACTTTAGATATACCATTTAGGATATTAGAAATTATCTTTGCCCATTGCTAAGTTGTCCACTTTATAATATATATTAAGAAATATCAAAAAACCGAAAACAATATTGCCCAAGAAGTAAATGATAATAGTTATGGATTTTCATTTAATGGAATCTGCTCTCTCTATATATCCAGTCCTGATTTAGTTTCTTGATGTGAAGTTTCTGTATTTTTTTTTCTTTTTAGTTATTTGATTTCATATTATCAAATATAACTGGAACCGAATCAAAACAACCAATGAGTAAATGATAAGAAGCCATTACTGGATTCACTTGAAAAAATACAGTAATAGAATATCATTAACATCACAAGTAAAAGAATATCAACCAGTTGAATCAACTAACACAACCATACCTGTTTCTATTATTCCTGCATAATATATTTTTTACTACCGAATGAAGTAACATGAAGTTAGAGTTAGAATTTCATTCTGTGAGTATCCACTCAAAGCTTATCATCTGATGGAATGAAAGCAAAGAACTTATAATAATAAAACCTCTTGAAAAGTTTGACTCTAGATCTCCCATCTGCTAGTTCATTGTTCTCAATTTCAAGCTATAAACTTAAGCTATGAAGTTATATGGAGTAACTCCATTTCTCTTTGCCTAATTTATTCAGTTATGAACTGCAGTTGAAATCATGAGGTCTACAAACATCACAGAGAAATGGGGAACTTGGAAGACTTAGCTCAGGCAAACACTTCAATAACGCAAACAAATAATTGAATAGAAATACAGATGTACTCTATTTTACAATCAATATTTAGTTTGAAAGGACTGTAAACTATATTTATAAAAAAAAAGTTCTTCCAAAATGCATTCTACAAATCGTAATGCAATATCGGGAAGTTACGAAACAAATTCGTATCATATTTTTCTAACATTATTCTTATCACAGATAAACAAAAATATATAATTTAATCTTCACGGATGATGATTTCTCAGAAAGTTCCCCTGTCCCAATATTTACGGTTTCTAATCGTAAATTTTTAATCTACTTTCAATCGCTAAAATATTAGCAATAATTGGTTATACAGATAACTAAATCTATACATATATTTGCTATCAATTTCATAACAATAATTCCCTCAAAAACTTCGACTCTGAGAATTTCTTTTCTTTGATTTATATAAAATTTAAAAAAATTAAGATTAATTTATATTAAATAATTAGGTTAATTATTAGAGTTGCAGGAAATGAAATAGAATATTTTGGTTATAGTAAAGCCCAATATGTAAAACCTATGCATAAATACATACAAGGATTTCAAAATATCAAATTCAAACTCCAGTTCATTAATAGCAAGAAACTAAGAAAGTGATGGTGTAATTTACTTTTTCTTAATCTAGACGTCTCCCAGAAAATGTTAATGAGATCCTGTGTCCCAAAGAAGAACAATGGAGTCCTAATGAAGGAAGAAATTGTTTGGTTTTACCTTACTTCTGATTATCGAAGGAGTAATGAGCTGGTGCACTTTGTATTCATGAGATAAATTTAGATTGTGACTAAATTGAAGATTGGTATAAAGATTAATTACATCAAATGAATGAAAATGTAGTTTTCCTGAAATTAGCAGATGTGGAACATGGTTAGTTTTTAAATAATCGTTGGTATTTTGTTTGAGAATATATGGAAGCAAATTATAAAAAGTTGAACTATGTACATATATAATTATATAATTATTTGTTTTTCATTTTGAATTTATGAAATTTACGAATTAAAATGTTTGTAGTGTTACATTATTCCAGAACTAATCGGGTGTATTATGGGGGAAGGGAGGAGGGGATATGGATTTTGAGTTGTTATTTAGAATGGTTAAAACAATATAAAAAGGTGAAAATTTCCTTCAAGAACAGATATCACATTAAGTGATAAAAAATTGCCACTCTAAAACACATGTACGGAATTATTAACTTCCTGGTATGAAAAGTATTTATTTCTAAATTAAATTTTAGAGATTTAGAGCTGTATACTGATAAAGGAATTATTTATTCAATTGTAATTTTAAAGACACAAATGAAATTATTAGTACAGATCTCAACTGAATTAAAAAAAATTATATATTACTATGTATCTAGTAATGGAAGTATGTTAAAAATATTCTTCATTGAATATAAAAATCTACAGAGAAAATTTAAATAAGAAAAAATGTATTTCTTCTATTATCCAATCCAATGCGAAGCTTGTTTGAAATTTCCGTCAACAAATGCCACGATATAACGTAACATAATATATAGTTATTAATTGAACAGTACATTTGTTATAGAAAAAAGAAGAACTAGTAACTTAAAAAAAATAATTATCTATCTTGTGATGAGACATATTTAGTAGGGTGGGCCAAAAAATAACATTATAGATATTACTTATAGAATAATTATATAAAGTTGATATATCAAGTAAAGGTACATATACTGAGATTTGAGTGAATTCTGACATGATGAACAGTTACCCTAAGAGATTCAGATATCAGAAAAGTAAGATTCTTGGAGATTTTTGCTACATTGGGGCTATATACTAATAAACTGTGATTTATTATCATTTATAATAGAAAAATAGCTTGAGAAGATCTTAATTTGGTGTATGTGCCAGAAAATCAAACCGGCAGGACAATGTTTACCGTTACCCCCATCCATCCAAATTATTGAAATTTAAGTGCCGCTAGAAATATTTGAAATAAGAAAATATAGATGAATGCTTTTTATAAAAAGAAATAAATAAAATTCACAAAGTCAATTTGAAAATTATATTATTTATATTTTATCACATTAACAGGTTGATTACTCTAAAATTTAATTTTAAGAAAAATATTGCAATAGCAATATACATTTTACAAAAAAAGAACGCGGGCAACCAAAGAGTATCGAAAATTAATGTGCAATCTTGCATGTTGTGTTCTTTTAGAACGTGCCTAAAAATTTCACATATTCCTAGAAAAAAAAATCGAATTTTTCGGAATTAATGGGAAAATTAATTGTGTACAAAATTTCAAATGTTTGTGAGCAACTCAGAAACATCCAGAAATGACCTGGAAATAGGCATGCAATTTTCTTTCATAACGTATCAACTTATTATAACTGTTCCATATAAAGATTCTGAAAATGTCCGAAACGCATATCTTTTGGCCCATCCTAAAATATTCACTTAGTAAATATATTTATATGCAGAGTGCTTTTTTTTAGAGCTCCTAGCAATGAAATTCGAATCTTTTTCAGTCATGCTGAAAATGTAGTCGTTTGAAATTCTCCTTCATAATTTTCAAATCCAATTTGGGAGAACAAGCTACCGGGGAGCTCTTAGTTTCATCTTCATAATTTGTTCTTTTTTGATGGGATTTATAAGTTCGTTTGGTGATTCACTTGGTTTCAATTTGAAATATTATTTTCTAAAGTGTATGTCACTTTAATCTATTATACTTTTGAATTGAAATATTTTAAATGAACCACAAGCTGTCATTTTGTCTTCACCTCCAATAAATGATTCCTATATTAGCAAAGGCTTCATATTAGGATTTGGCTTCTTCAAAGCCACCTCAATACTGAAGATGACTTTATCCCTCTGTTAATCTTTAGGATTAAAAAGTATCTCAGGTTGCTGCTTTTGTTGGACGGCTGATGCCAGTGTTCTGAATTCGTCAATTTAGCTTGAAACAATATTGGTAAGATGTACTTCAATTAGAAAATTCAATATCACGAGTTACATTCGCCTGTGGTAAGTCCACTAAAACATTTTATTGAAAATATTGAATATAAGAAATTTATGCAGCTAATTTATAAATTAGTGTCCCTGGAGGAAAATTACTAAAATTATCATTAATCCAAACTATTTTTTATTCGTACTTTTAATTTTCGTTGAACTTATATTATGATGTTGTATATGAAGGGCCACAAGCCAAAGTCTCTTAACCGCAAAAATCGGGTTGCTCAAGGTAAAGTCTCTTAAGCGCTTAGCACCAGTGAAAACGGTTACAATCTTGATGTGCTAAGCGCTTAACACTCACTTAAACGGTTGAAGTTAGCGGCAAACAAGAGTCTCTTAACCGCATCTCATTGCATAGAAAACGGAGCGAGGGTAGACTCAAGTATTAACCTTGTTCTTATTAGGTTCATTATTAGACTCTTCTATTTATATGGAATGTAATATGTTTCCAATTTTTATAATATAATAGCGGTAGATATATTGTACTATAAAAACAATAATTTTTAGAGGCCTGCAATAATTACTTCAAATCACTTAGGTGATGAAGAATAATATAAATCACGTAAATTAAGTTGACATGATGTAGTAAATTATAGCAGATCATTTTAATTTCGATTTCACGAAAGCTGTATCTTTAAGCTGCTAATTAATATATAAGCACTTCTTAACATCTTTATTTGACTAAGCTTTAAATTACATTTTTATTTTCTGTTGCTCAATATGCAAGTCTTTAATTATCTTGTTTTTAATAAAGTAATATATTTAAATAATTGTTAACATTGCATTATACTTTCAATCACACAATATCAGAAGAGGTTAGTTGAATTAAATGTTTAGTAGAATGATGGTAGTGATCATAAATATATTTTTTAATCTATAGTAGTCGGTTCCAATCTAGTCATTTGCTTTAGTAATTTACGAATAACTTCAAAACAATAACACTCACAAATTATCTGTACTGCACAGCAAAAAACTGTATTTGTATTGATTATTTAACAGTGGACAAATTTCACATTTCCAAAAATAAACTTTACTAATTGTAATGTATATATTTTAGGATTGGTGAGGGTAAACTACAGATTGGTAAATAACAAAAACAGTGATTTGGGAATTTAACATCCTGCGGACACTTTCCCTCCAAGCAAATCTTTTTATTGCTTTAATCAATGAAGCTGATGCTTCTCATCTTGCTGCAAACCGCAGGGAATTTGATAGCATATTTTTGTTATTTTTATAATAAAAACTCTACAATACCTATTTTACTTCACTTACTAATTTTAGGTCTGAAGAAAAAGAATGAACACCATTTGTTTTGATTGTCAACTAGGCATACTATAACCATTTATTATTCGTGTAAAGGTATGCAATTGGATAAACTTATTATAGGAACGTTTATATACTTTAGGAAACAAGTTATAACTTAATTTAACAAAAGCCGAAAACTTATTGTTTGTTCATAAATTTAAAAACAAAACAAGGGGGTACAATCTTCTTTCTCTGCGTCAGGTTAGTGATTCACTCTATTGTTGTTCACAGAGTATCAAAAACATTATAACCAAATAATATAAATATACTGAGTCTAATTGTATGCGGTTTGCAGAATGATGATCGTAGACCTTAGTTCTATAATTTTATGTAATGATAGAAGAAATAAATCTGGCGGTATTCATACAGATATTACTTTTATTAGTATCGACAATACAAATGAAGATTTCACAACTATAATTAATATATTTTAAATTTCATGAAGGAAAATAATACAAATAATGGAGTTTTGCATGAGAACATTCCAAATGAAAAAAAAATAGAATATATACTTACAATTACGAACCAAATACACGAAGGTAAGATGATCTAAATTATTGATGCTGTACTTCTAATTATCAATACTGTATGTAGCTACTCTAAATAATGAAAAATGTAAATTAAGAGTAATACCATAAGTTAACTGTTAGCAACTAGACTAGTATAGTGCTGAAGAGACACCAATCAATGTAATAAATTTATATTAGTAGGGGATTTACCGTCTGTTTCGGAACAAAATGCCATATCACTAAAGTCAAAAGAAAATTAAATACAAAGGACTGGAAACATAAGTGGAGAAGGAAAGTGGTTACATGAGCAGTGATACAAACAACTGTTATTACAAAGCTTATGGATGCAGAAAAGCTCCTCCGTCACTTACAAAGGAATGTGATGAAAGACACAAGCACCGGTAACTGCACTCACGGATAGAAGAGGTGATAGTAAATGAAGCCTACGAGTCTACCTAACACAAAATATAAGACCTCGTAGTTGAAGAGCATAACCCTAGCTCTATCCTCTAAAACTGCAAGTAGCGTTAAAATATGAAAAACAATCTATAAACCACATTACAACAGTTTGGGTCCAAATGGAAGGCACCCCCATTCTCTTCCATTCACCACAGACAGTTTCAGAATAGAACCTCTGGCAGCTCAATATAATCAAATGATCATAGTTAATTTTTAAGGAGAAAAAGACAGATTAACAGAGCTAGAAATTTATCATCATTTAATGATCAGCTTTATTATTTTTAAAAGGAAGATTTAACGTCTGCTTCGACTCTGAGAAACATTCAGAAAATAAAGTGGCTCCATTAACAATGTTTCCTATCACCAGTCTAGTGACAATGCACTTGGAAGGAGAAAACCTTGTTTCATAGAAGTATTAAAGTTTCACACCAAGAAATGGGACTGAAAGGGACACAAGCACCGGTGGCTGTACATATGGATGGAAAAGGAAACGAAAATGTGATACTAATCGAAGTCTACCTAAAAAATTTGACATCGTAATTGAAGATCATAACCCTAGCGCTATTCTCTAAAACTGAAAGTAGCGTTAAAAAATGATAAACATAGAAATCCAAAACAGTTTGGAACCCAAGCGAGGCATCTCCCTTTTTCTTCCATTAACCATCGACAGCTTCACGACGGAGCTCCTGGGGTCAATTGAAGAGGTACCTAAAAATGAGTATGGATGCAATATTGATAATTTAATAATGATACAAAAAATAAAAACATGCTATGCTATTAAGATTCTATATTTGTTGTAAAATTCCGATAGCTAGTTATAAACATTTTTTTGATCAATTATATAGCTATTTTGAATGCAATAAATTAGATAGATATTTATTGTATTTTTGATATAGCTAATGCATATAGCATATTTATTTAAATTTGAGAACTTACTTTAAAATTTTAAATACTTCTAATTTTACATTCAATATTAGAGAATACAGCTAATTTTAATTATTAAGCTCATTTATTACCAAAGCATGATCTTTGACCAATCGCTTTAGAATTAGTTAATCATATATATAACTCATTAAACAATTAACTTTAAATTACATCTACATGAGATCAATATGATGAGGACTTACAATTAGGAGCATCTACTCAAACTACACATGTATGTATGCAGTGGCATAACTGATGTTTGAAGGCATATCAGAGCAATCTTGGGACAGTTGCACACCTGTAAAATAAAATACATTCATTAAAAGATCATAAAATTAAAAAGTTAGATGCATTAAAAAGTAGCAAATTCAGTTCGGAAAAAAATATTTGGATAACAGTTACCTAACTGTGGTGATCTTACATAATTTTTATCTTTTAAAAAATTTGCAAGGGATTAATTCTCTGATTAAGTTTGTGATATAATTCTAATACAATCTTTAAAATAGATTTGTTCTGCTCTGTTATATAAAAATCATTTCAATATAGATAGGGTGAGTATTGAGTAAAAAGCTACAAAAGGCTCTTGGTTTTGTAGTCACCTTCCTGTGCTTGAATGTAAATATTTTTCTATTTACATTTTTAACTAGCTATATTCAACTAAGTATATTGTGATAAGCATAAGCTAAATGCTAGAGTTCATAATAGTCTACTTCTATATTTATTTATTCTTTCCCATCACTAAACTGTTTACTTTAGAACAGCAAGCTGTTGTGCATAATAAAAATTAAAAAAAAAAAACAGATCAGTTGTTCAAATGAAAATGTTATATTTTTTAGATTATTTGGATGAAAAGAGGATTGTACTTTATACTGAATATTAATTTTGCATCAAATTAGCTACCGATTTTAAACTCGCTACACATTTCCCAGTAGCTAGATATTGTTTTCCATCTTCACTTTTATCAAGATAATTAAGTACTTTCTTTGCTATATTTAGATTAATTGTAATGACAAAATAGAACTACTTTGGCAATAGAATAACATTTTATGACATTGGTTAGATAATTAGATTTGACTCGATTTACAGAAAAATGTTCATAATTTATTTGTGAGATAACTTAGCTGCAATCATTTGACAAATATTAAACACAAAAATTTCATTCAAAGAGATTAAAAAAAATGATTCAAAATATTCAATTTTTGAACATTTTTAGGAGAAAAATCATTATTAATATCAATTAGCCAACTTCAGACACATTATTATGTAGTTATGGTACTTTAATTATCTATAGCTACCTTCAACATATATATACAGTGAAAAGTCTACTCACATAGCAAATCAAGATGACACTACAAGTTATCCAAGGGTGAAGTATCAGGAGATGTCCTTTCCCAAGTCTTGATAGATTTATCTGAAAGGAACAATTGTTTAGAAATTTTGTTAATCATATTACTGATCAGAAAATTTAACTGTTTATGACACACAACACACAGTATATTGATAAATTATAGCTACTGTATTTAATTATCAATACATGAAATTTAAAATATTTTTTCTACAGGTTGCATAATCATAAGATTCCTTCTTTAAATGGTTTCAAAGTTTTTGTTCTCTAAGTTGACCTTTATTATCAACTGTCCTATTCTTAAGCCAAAAATGAGTAGCTTTTCAGAATATTTTTATACCAATAACTTGACTACCAATAAGTAGCTACACTAAAAATCGTATCATTATGGCCCATTGCCGCCATAACCAAAAAACAAAAAAGGAGTTTCAAGTTTATGAATATAAGCTAAATAATTGCTTAGTAGTCATATTTTCTATTTCATTTTCCAAATATTTTAATTCATAGTTGAAATTTAAGAACAACTTTTTTTGATAACAGTAGCCAATGCAAAATATTTGCAAGTTTGAATGAAATCACTATCTTTAGACAGATAAACCAATCACACATTTATAGACAATAACTTATTAAATTTAGCGTCGGAATAATATCACTGCGATTATTTACCCCACAAGTGCGATGCAATTACCCTAATTCTTAGTAAATGTATGCTGTTAAATGATTAACCATCAGAGATACAAGATTGAAAATAGGTACACATCATTATCGAAATGATATCTTAGGATGGTATAAGTATGGAGCTTCTTCCTGAATTGGTTCTTATGTTAGATCAATGTTTGCAGGAAAGTGAGATGGAATAGTAGAATACCCTAGTCGATGCTAGGATTTAGTGAAAAATGATTAAATTGGAATTAAAAGTAGCTACTTTACTTGCTTTGATGCTCTCAATAGGTAAGACTGTTATTATGTATATGAATCTACAAATTAACTCTTTAGCTGAGGATTTTCAAATTCATTTCAATGTTAGAATGGAGAGAAATTCTTTAGCAATTTCAAATATATATATTTTTGAAAATGAAAATACTGGACTTATTAAGCATTTTGCTCATAATTATACTTCAATTAGTAATATGGATCGAAGTTTGGTACTCCAGTTCTATCCAAATTAAATTGGCTATTTAACTAACAATATAGGTTTTACTGTAAGCATGTTAAGATACCTAAACTCATCATTCTTATCTCACCCAAACTTATAAAGTATGCTATGTAATATCTCATCAATATTTGATACACCAAAATAAAAAATTATTTTAAAAAATCTGTAATATACTGGGTGGCACGAAAGAAACCCATTTTCAAATTTTACTCATTACTCATCAAGATTTTGGCTACAAGTTACAAGCCATGACCCCACTTTGAAAAATTCTGCTGACCAACAAATGAATTTTGGAGGATAAATACTTCGTTTTTTTAAAATTTGCATCAATTCAATCTTAATATTTGAAATCTGCAAAACTTCGGAGTTAGGTAATCAATTCATCAGTAAAGTCCTAATTTTCAAAAGTGGGCCTCAACACTCCATTCCCAATTTAAATATTTCCATCTGTGGAGCAAATACTGCCTATTTGCCTAAGTAAGCTGTTATGCAGTGGTGTGAGCACTATTGGCTGGTAGCTATTACCAGCCAAATTTTATTGTATTTAGAACTTTTTGCAAGACACTGACAAACAGCACCATAGATTATTTTCTAGTAGCCAATACTTCAACAACATACTACTTAGGTATGTTCTACTTAACAAAGAATATCATTATTAAACTAATCACTGTAATCTAGATTTTACAATTAAAATAATAATTTACCTAATACATACAAATAACAGATTCAGACATAATTCATAATGTCAATAATCAATAGTTTGGAGTGTTAATTCTCCCAATTAGGTTGGTTTTATTTTTTGTACTTAAGTATTTTTATTTTAGGGTGTAGCTACTCTAAGCTTAATATTTTAATAAAATTAAATTAATGGAAACTTCATAATAAAGAGTATTTAGTTTGTAAAATTAATTTGTTGGCCTAAATAATTTTTGATAGTGGTTTTCAGACTATTATTTATAGCAATATTTGCTTAGAAGAATTAGTTCAAATTTTAGCACAAATAAATATTTGAAATTAAATGTTGAATTATCAATATAACAACAAACTTTTGAACATAACCCAGTACGTAATTGGTTCACAAGAACCCACTTGCATTTTCAAAAAGCTAAAAAAAATCCAATAGCTTATTTCCAATTTAATTAATAGTAAACATTAATTAATGATAAACATAAGCATTAATAATAAGCATGAGAATTAATAGCTAGAAATCCACCGACGTTGCTGGAATATTATTTCCAAAGGGGAAAAACTATATTTAAATGTGAAAGAAACAAAGAAGTGACTAGGTAAGTAGCTAGGTTAAAACTTAACCCTTTCGCGCCTATATTTTTAATTGCTAAATAGGCATATTTATAGCCGATTTTTCAATTTCATATGAAAACATACTTCTTTCTCGACTAATTGGGCCATGTAGTACATTGAAATTCCACTGGGACATTATGTCCCACCAGTATTTCCCGAGGGAAAATATGTCCCACCAGTGTTTCGCACCGGGAAGATATGTCCCAATTGTGATACGTATGTTACAAATTTGGGACATACCTTCCCACCAGTAATCTATGATTGTTATTTTGTCTATTATAATAATTATGAAAAATATCCTTGGATAAAAAACAATTATAATAGAAGTATTTTTTATTCAAGAACAAAAGCAATAAATTCCTTGTACTTATATTTGTTTCATCCTAAAATCTTAGGGTGAATTAATAATGTAAAAAAATAGACTAGGTACATCACAGACCTCTTTCATTGTAAATATAACATATTCATGAAATTATATAGCTATGAACAAAAACTTATACATGCAAACAAAACGTAGAATTATAATACTGTGTATCACACTGTTTTACAGCCTTCCTTTTACCGTAAATATGATAAAATATAAGCAATCTACTTTTTATATGACTTGAAAGAATAAACTACTTTTGGAAAATAACAATGAAATCGAACAAAATAGACCGTATAACGTCAACTGATATTGAAATTATTAACTGAATTCCTTTTCATAGAGTTATCTTGTGACACTTCACCTCTTTTGGTTGTTTCCTACTGATGATAGGGTGCAAAACATGCATCACACAGAGTAACATGGCAGGAACTACAGGAGAGGAATGTTCGCTTCTCTTTACCCTTCAATCTGCAATTGTAGCATCGTCTCCTAGTATTACCTCTGACTGGGAGATGATCTCCAACATTCTCCATTATAATCGATCTGCGCCGTTTTGATGGTCTACCTGCCTTTCTGATTCGCTTGACTGTTGCTGATTTTATACCTTCAGTAATAAGTTCTTCTGCTGCATCAATTACAAATGGTAGCTGTGGAGTATCTTTAGCTTTCAACTGTTGGTAGAGGATCCAAGCATTGACAATTGCGGTTTTTATTAGCTTGAAAAAAACTTTTTTCCACCATTTGGTCGACTTTCTCTCAAAGTTGTAAAGTGAAACAGCTTGGTCGGATCGGTCAACTCCCAACATATACTTGTTGTAGAAAACTATCGCTTCTGGACATGTTATTTCAGTCTTGCCGCCAGCTTTATTTGTGCGAAAGGTTTTACCGACTTCAGGTGTATGACAATTGCTCATCACGTGCACTTCTTTTGTGTCACACCACTTTACAGCCATAACTCCTTTGTCACTTTGCCTGGATTGCGATTCTCCTCTTTTTTTAAGCTTAGCATCGAATTGTGCAGTGAATCTTCTTGTTGTCATGTATGTTCCAACTGCAGCGAAGTTCAAAGAAGCAAAGAGCTTGGTTGATGAGAAGAACCGGTCAAAAATCACAACCACTTCTTTATTTCTAATGGTTGAACATAATTTGGTCACAACACGCTCCCCGAGGCCTACTAGTTTGTCACCTTGCGGATCTTTGCCTGAATAGATCTGAAAGTCATACGTGTACCCAGTTAGAGCGCAACATCTCTGCCAGATTTTGATCCCTCTCTTGATGGGCTTCATTGGCTGATATTGTTTGAGAGAAGACCTACCTTTGAATTTAGTCATACTCTCATCAATACTTTGGCAGCTACTTTCTGTATAACAAGTTGCGAAAGTGTGTTTCAGACAATTCACCATATTATCAATATAATATGTTTTGGGTGCATCTGAAGGTTTCTCTGGGTCAGCAAAATACAGCTTTGATAACAGAAAGCAAAATCTGTCTCTTGATATTGCATTAGCAATGCACTCATTTCGCATAGACTTATTTCCACTCCAATAGCAGTGAAGATTCGGGAGTTTGTTGTAGCCCATAACAATTGTGCAGCCAAGTACTATCATTATTTCCCCAGTATCTGTCAATTTATGCTTGGTATTTGAGCTTTTGTTCGCCATGTCTATTCTTATATTAGTGTTTTGGGCAATCCACATGAACAAACTTTTTGGAAGCATAGACTTCAGACAGTCTAAAGGTGAGGCTGATCTATTCAGGGAGCATAAAAGACTACCGTTCTTTTCTTGAGGTACTTGAAATTTTGGTTCAAAGTTTTCCCGTTCTACAGACCAATCAATTTCGGCGACATCCAACCACTGAAATTCAGTAGGTTCCACATTGTCAGGCACACAGTCATCATCAGAACTGTCTTCATATTCTTCAGGTACAACATTTCGCACCTGTTGGCGTGGAACAATGTCAGCGGGTAACTCATGTGGAGGAGTTCTATCAATGATTTCGTCACCTCCACTGTCTATATTGCAGGGAATGAAATTTTCATCACCGTCACTATCATCGACCGGGGATTCATCGTCTGAGTACCCAGACAGATCTCCAAGGGCTTCTAAAGTTTGATGAATCTCTCCATCAGAGCGTAAAATCCTCTTTCTCATTTCCCTGTAATATAAAACATCTTATGATATATTTATGATAAAATCATCATATTCAATATGAAACAATGTAACACTGGTGGGACAAATAGTCCACATTCTGATCAATAAAATACAAGCGGGATAATTGGTCCCAATATCATGAAAACACAAATGGGACAGATGGTTGAGAATATACAAATGGGACACACCATAATAATATGACACTGGTGGGACATATATTCCCGACAAAATTGAATATCTCTAAAATCCACTTAGTTTCTAAAATTGAACTCATACATAAATTCCAGTGACGGAAATATGTTATATGAATGTTAACAATAAATCTTGAGCATGATATTCAATTTCACATAGTCCACAAGTACTATTAAACTTACATGTTTGCAAGAACGCACATCAACAACCTCCTTCCACGGTGCCAACTGCTACACTGAAGCTGCGCAGAAACCAAAGTTTGTTCACCAGTCAACCGACGTACTCTGATGATACCGTTGGACACAGATATGACAGTACAAAAGCGTTTTTCGGGACGTATTTGCCCTTTCAGTAAAAAAAGTTTTCTGGTGGGACATATTATCCCATTCGGTGTGAAAGGGTTAAAGTAAATAATAACTAGTATCCTTTGGCTACACTGCAAGAACTGGTAAAGTGTTCAAGAAATCCTCTAGTTTGCTTTCTGTTCTCAGTAAATTGTAAAACACATGTAAATATAAGAAAATTAACCATTGTAAGTACAGAAAATGTTAAAAAATTCCCATGCTATCATACTCTTGGTCTATGTAGTAAGTAATCAATTTTAGCTAATGCCCATCAGTCTTAACTATTCTTCAAAGGCTGGAGAAAAGACCAAGATATTATGGTAACAAGTTGATAGATTCTGCCCACATCTCAGTCTGCAAAATATAGGACATTCTCAACATTTCCTGTGACAACAATCCTTAATATGAATTAATAATCATATCCCCCTATACTAATTATATTTATCTACATGTATTTTTACTATTTTACATTATTAAGCCGAGAACAAATAGCAAAATAAGAGGTAAAGATTTCTTGGAGAACAGTTTACCAGTTCGTACAGTCTGGGAATCTGCCAAGACAGGCCATTAGAGAACTATAAAGTGTTCAAAAATAAATCCTCTATTTAGGCTTCTGTTCTCAGTAAACCACATGTAAATATAGTAGAAAATTAGAGATTGTTCACACAGAATTTCAGAAAATCTTAAAAATGTCCCATTTTCTGCTAACTGACTGGGAATCTGCTGATAAGCTGAGCTTAATAGCATGAGCTCAACTTCACATCAAATTAAAATATCTGAAAGTCAGGAGACCCTGAAGTCACTGAAAGAAGCTACATTATGCAGAATGGGCTAGGATATCTGAAATTTTTGAGTTATAAATAACAGCTTTAACTCTGCTTAGATATTGATATTAGCTGTATTAGGTACATAAATTAAATTTATAATACCAAGTTGTTTTTACAAAATAACAGATAGTGCCTAGAAACCTACCTATATAATTTAGCTACACTATGAATATTTAATAATGAAACAAGAAACAGATAATTGGATACAACTCATCCTGAGTCATCCAGTCTGCAAAGCGCATTCATATCCCCGAAGACCTTTGGAGACAAATTTTGAGGGAAAATAATTAATTTTCCTAATCAATTCCAATGTTTACATGTATTTATGTTTTTAGTGGAGACATTTTGCAAAAGTCTGGTCATTTTGGAGACAGATTTGGAAATCTTTGAGACAGATTTACCACACTTTACAGACTGGTTACTCATACACTCATACTAGGTCCTACCTACTCCACTAACTGCCGCTCCAGGTAAAATAGTAATTCTCATAAACTCTCTACCTACTTGTCCCTTCAAGATTTAAGACTCCAGCCTCCAGGTAATAAAGCATGTCCAAACTGAGGCAAACTCGCCATTTTAATGGCGAGTTTGTGCCAGACTTAGATATTTTGAGCCCTTCAATTGCAAATGGAGAGAAATATCTAATTTTCTCTTATGCTACACTACATTTAAAATGTTATTTTGGGGGAGATTTTATGATAATTTGGTCATTTTGGAGAGAAATTTGGTGATTTTTGAAGAGAAATGGAGAGACAAATGGAGAGTTTATTAAACAAAGAGATATACTATTTTACTATGGTCTTAAGCTAGCCTGAGCTAGGCTCAAATTGTCATAAATTCTATCCTAAAAAACATTGTATGATCGTACTAATTGTAGGACTACGGTACTACACAGAGGCAAGAATAACTAGGAGAAATGTCTCTACTGCCTGAACCAGACTGCATTTTATGGTAAATTCCACCGACATGTCGGTGGAATTTTGCCCTCTTTGAAAATAAAATTCTAGCTAAGTTGGTGGATTTCTAGCTCTTGCTGCTCTTTATTCCTAACTATGTAACCATTAATTTTCACTTTTTAGTAGAAAATCAGCCAAATTTTTGGAAATTGTTGGGTGTATTTTTTCAACTTTTAGAAAAAGTCAGTGGAATTTTGTGCACCAAATACAGATTGATCTCTACATTTGCAATGAAGGCCTGAAGTTCTTAATTTGCTCAAAATAATTGTCATTAACCCACAAATAAAATAGCAAGAATGGACATCCAAATCATCCATATTTCAGAGGCTGGTAAATTGTAAGCCAATTTGGCTCATTTATCTTTTTTTGAAGATTTCAAGCCAAAAATTAACATTGGAAGTTGGAACATAGGAATTAATTCATAATTTTAAGCCAATTAGGAATAGGTATCTGATTTTTATCTTTTGAAATATTATCATGGATAGACATAAGTTTTAATAGGTACTAGACTACTAGTCAGTGAGCCACAAGGTAGTTAGTACCTGGGACTGGGGTTTATATAAAAGTTTATTAACTGGCCCGGCTAGTCTGTATGTGGTCCACAAAATTCCACTGACTTTTTGAAAAAGCTGAAAAAATCCACCATAAATTTTAAAATTTCCAGTAATTTGGCTGATCCACCAACATTTTAGTGATTTTACCCATTTTTCCACCGAAAATTAATGATAATATAGGAATAAAATATAAATAGCTAAAAATCCACCAACTTTGCTAGAAAACTTCCACCGACATGTCAGAAGAATTTACCATGAAATACAGACTCCATGTATAAGAGCATGTCAGTTAAAGCCAATTAATTAGCTTATATTTGAAATGGTCAAATCTCAGATATGTCTAATTGGCTTTAAATTTTGAATTAATTCCTTTGTTTCCATGTTAATTTTGGCTTGAAATCTTCAAAAAATGAGCCTAATTGGCTTGGTTCATATTTTTTATTAAATTTTCGCTCAAAAATTGGCTTACAATTTTCCAGCCTCTGAAACATGGTAACAGACTGGTAACTGGGTCCTACTGAACTAGTATCTCTCAACTTAACTAGAGTCTAGTCTGTCTAGAGAGCTCAGAGAGGCAGGTAACCTACATAGTACATACTAGCCATGTTTTAGAGTAGGTAGGTATGTCAGTTAAAGCCAACTATATAATTGTCTTAGATTTCAAAAGGTCAATACCTACTCAGATAAGTAGGTATACCTAGGTACCTAATTGGCATACAATTTTAAATTATTTCATATGTTTCTATGTTAATTTTGGCTTGAAATCTACAAAATAAGCTAAATTGGCTTAGCTCGAAATTTTTGTGAAATTTTTTGGCTCTAAAATTGGCTTAGGTACCTACAATTTTCCAGCCTCTGAAACATGACATACCTAGGTAATAGCTACCTATATACCTTCCTACTATTTTGTAATTTTAGCTTATAAGCCATAGCTAAGTGGTACTTCAGGATATAAAACAAATTAAACTACCAATCTTGCTACCTAATTAGGTAGTAGATTGGCTTAGCCCTGCCCAGGTACATTTTCAAACTCAAAATATCAAGAGACTAGTGACGACTTACCTGATGAAGAGGTTTTGTTATACAAACATATTTCGAGCGGATTCTCAATGTTAATAATGAGTTTTTGGACCTAGATTTACAATTTAAACTAGGTATAGGTACCTATTTCTAATTTCAAATCTCTACAGTGTAACAGATCTAAAGCACAATAGAATGGTCTTGAAATTCGTGCCGAATTAGTCGGTAATAAAGGGTTGAGAAACAAAAGCTAAGCGTAATGATTGGTATATAGTTTCAAACCCTTTATAAAAACTGTTTGTAGATTCCAGTATTTTCAAACAGATTTAATTGTTTGATAAATAGTTCGGCTAAGTGTTTTATACTATATTCAGATTCACAGCATAAGCTGTATCTACTCCAAATATATTTCAAGGAACTGAATGAGTTTATTAATAAATACATAGGTAGTTTTAAAATTAATAAAAATGTTATTTTTTATACCTAATGGTTTATTGATATTCCTGATTCAATTTACGTACTTTTCATCGAATGAATCATTCTTTCCGGACTAAACCTATACTTTTTTATTACATGAATAGTTATTACAATTCATTATCCATAATTATTGTATATATACACTCCCATAAATAACATTGCAATAATTAGCTATATATATACTTCGTTTTCTATGCCTGCGCTTCGTTTTCTATGCAATTAGATGCGGTTAAGAGACTCTTGTTTGCCGCTAACTTCAACCGTTTTAAGTGAGTGTTAAGCGCTTAGCACATCAAGATTGTAACCGTTTTCACTGGTGCTAAGCGCTTAAGAGACTTTACCTTGAGCAACCCGATTTTTGCGGTTAAGAGACTTTGGCTTGTGGCCCTTCATATTACATATTTGTATAGAAATGGATTAATAACAATAGCTGTCACGCCGAATACTGTATATGCAATTTGATATTTTTGAATTATAGTCACTATATATATGGCACCGTAAAAAAAATTATGGGAAATAAATCAAAATGTAGCTTCCAAAACTGTTTTTTTATTCATTAATTTTCTCACAAATTTAGATATCATTATATTGTATTAATAAACCACAGACAATAACATATACCGTTATCTTTCAAATAATCAATGAAAGATACGATAGAAATATTACTATTCAAAATTAAAAATTGTTTTTCTTCAAAAATACAAATAAAAATATCTTGAAAAATGTAGAACTATGACAAACTAAGAATTTAGTCCAAACTGACGAGTTTGTCAGTGAATGCCTGCTAAAGGTATTGAGAGGCATGACTATGTGTGTATAAAACACATGTGTTATTTATAAACCAACGCTACTGTATTATTTACAAGTTATTAGTATATACACTAGCCTAATGTGTGTCAAATTTCTAGTTAAAATATTGAACATATAAGAATAAATAAATACATAGGTATATAAGTCATCGGTAACTGAGAGAGCTGAGCTTTGATTGGGTGGAAAAGAGGGTGTGTTTCTCGCGCATGTGTGTGTTCTCCTTGAAAAATGATGGGCTTGTTTGTGTTCAGTGGGTACCAAACTGTATTTCTTTCTATACATACGTTGCCACTCGTTACCACATTACTATTATTTTCCTAGAGTACGTGATTTACGATGAATTTCGGAAATGCGTAAATATTTTTTAACTTTCAAAAACAAAAAATGAATTGGTATTTAAGTTGGAACATTGTCAAGATAGACCGATAAATATTAAGGAATGAAAAGAAAAATATAAAAAAAACTTATAAAGGATGTGATTAGGAAACACACGTCATGCTCATTAGGGTTAATAAAAATCTTTTTTTTTGTATATAATTGTTGAGGTGCTTTGATTCAATCAACTAAAATATGATACTCATCAACCATTCACGTGTCATCATTAAATTCACTGGGCCAAATCCTATCCAAACCATATCCATGTCAGACAATCAAGGACTTTAATCAGAGACCATATACTTTCTAATGTAACTGCAATTGGAGACTCTGTCAGTTTTTATGATCTCCAAATCAGTTGAGTGAGCAAAATAAAACACAGGTAGCTATGACATTAGATTTGAAAATAAATCCGAATATAATTAAATTTAATTTTGATATTATGTAAGAGCTTTTTCCTGCAAATCATAGGAATTAAGGAATTACATTCACTCATTTAGTCGATATACCATTTAATTAATTTGAAAAGAAACTACCTATTCTTTGATTCTAATAGCAATAATGCTATATCCTGATCCAATTAATGCATTTTTTGATCTCTTACATTTCAGCAATTTATAAAGGCAAAATTCCCTCGAAAATATTTGATAAAACTGTTGCAGCTGACTCGCATCATAGGTGTTGAAAATGGATGAAAAATAAAAAAGCAATATTCAACCTGGAATAATTCATATACATTGCATAAAACTCTGTTATTTTTGTGTTAATTAGCTAATAATTATCATAATTTAATGTTGTTACTATTAAAATATTAGGAGCTACTGTAAATTAGGAATAACAATCAAACTAGTTATCAAAGTAATTCATGTAACACAAGCTTTTGAGGTGTTGAAATATATATTTCAATATAAGTAGTTTGAAATTTACTGTAACAAAAAGCAATTAATAATAAAATATAAATGCTTGGGTCTTGTTCGAAAATTCTTTATCAATCTATATACTATAGGACTGTACAACATATTAACAAATAATGACTAACTCTCATATTCTAATATAATTGAATTATGTCAATTTAAGTGAGTTATTGTTTTGGTCAATTGGTCTGGTTTGGATTTAAGATCGTGTATATAAGTGAATAAATAGTAATAATAATATTTGTGTGATATATCGAAATGTTTTCAATTGGGAATACTGACATTGAATAGCTTCATTTGAAAAGAACAGTAGGCGTAAGTAGACTAAAATCAAAAACCACTGAAAAATTATTCCATCTCAAATTGATGCAAGCATGGATTTAATGGGTGAAAAAGCTTCATTTAATATTGCTGTGTTTTTCACTTAAAGGGAGGACAGTAATTCTGTTATTTCTATTTTCAAGAGAGAAATCATTTCTCAATATGAGATTCCATTACTATTATTTTACTTAAATTGTGCTGCAACGAACAATGAAATTGAGATATTTATTTCTTTTAAAAATTTGTATTGCTTTTGTTTAAACAAATTGCATATATATAATATGAATCCATTACTATAATTGGTTCTATTCCAATAAATTTAACAGAAAAATAGGTTTAGAGGATATTTATAAATGAATTTACAATTCTGATGCTTCATGCACTATACAAGGAAGAGCTCTTCAAAGCACTGGTACGTGTGTTTTAAGTTGAATTTATTTCTAGCAATAAGGAATGTCTCTTGGGATATATTTTACTCTGGAATTTAGTTCTATCAGGAGGAATTTCTCCTCTAAGTGTAGCAGGACAGTAATAAAAAAAAAACAATATAATTGAGGTAAAATTTACATGCATATGAAATTAAGTGGTTTAAAGCTGATATTATCATTCGTGCTGAATTTGCAATTAGAGCATATTGTAATTTTATCAATCAACAATCAAGAAAAATAACTCAACTTCAATACAATAACCAACTTCATTACAAAAAATTATGGTGTAAAATGAGCTTATTTGACGATTTTCTCTTAATAATTGCCAACATAATAAGAATATCTTGTATGAATATTTTCTAATTAAAAAATTTTTTTTTTCTATTAATTAAAGTAACAAAGGAATTTCCGAAGAATTCATTCACACGTAAAATTTTTTTTCCTGAGCGATGAGATGACACAAGATTGTACACTCAGAACAGCTTTTGAATTTATGCTTCTATAACTAGAGTTCCATTTAATATACACAGCGTCCATCGCTTTATTGCAGATCACTATTTTGTGAATAATTTTAAAAATATTGATCATACAGTAGTGAAACTTTGATCACTGGAAGATTGCTTCTATGTTAGTATCTTGCTGAAATATTTTTTGAATCCATGAGAAAATTGGAAAGTTAATAATTTTTATGTATTTTGAAGGCATTTTAACTGTCCATCGCTTTATTGCAGCTCTGTGAAAAGGCCAAAAAATGGGCGATTAACTTCTACTGAGAGGGTAAAAATTGTAACAGGTCCTGCAAATGGGATGACTCTTCTATACTTAGCTAATGAATTTGGGAGTGATAAGAGAAACATAGTTTCTATTGTGGAAGAACCTGACACCAACCGAAGGAGATGAGGGTACGAGGAGAAGATTTTTCCCCACGAAATATGCGAAAACTACCCAGGCAGGTTATAATTAAGGCAGCCAAATAACACTAGTGCCTCCATTTTCGACAAGGCTGACATTGGTTATTCATCCAAACAGTGTCTTAAATGAGACGACAAGGAACGTAGAGCCCATTTATAGGCCTTTTATGGACAAGACCCGAGAGGAGAAAGGCATTAGATGTACACAGAAATAAATGAAAACAAACTTCCTACTTTTTCTTTCAACAGATGAGGCAAGAGCCACCCTTGATTGTCTGGATGGATGGGTAAAGTTTGGATCACACAGCAAGGAGGCTGTGATTTTATGTTTTAAGCGGGCATCATTGCTGAAACGTTAATTGGCCCTTTCCGAGTACCAAGGGGTGTAAGCCTAGCAATCAAATCCTACATTGCCTCTTTTGTTAAATACTTGTTCCCTTGGCCTAATAGTTTGCAATTATCTCGTTGGCAAAATATGATTTTCTTTCATTACTTCGCACAATCTCATGCTTGAAGGGTTACAACTTCTTTCCTCATATCTCTGGGCATCAAGTAAGAGACTCTCATGACTTGATTGCCTTGTTCTCTGGTCTTAAGCCATATTGAGCATTTCTGAACGTTTCATTTGAGACAATACATCAGGACTGTTTTGACGTAAGACCAATGACAGCCTTGTCCAAAATGGAGGCACTAGTGACATTCAGCTGCCTTATGAAATTCTTTTTCTCGTACCCTCATCTCTCCTTGGGTTTGTGTCGGGATTTTCCACAAAAAAAGAAACTATTGTTCTCTTAACCCTTCCAAGTTATAAAGCTAAATATAAAAGAGTCCTCCCTGATGCAGGACCTGCTACAATTTTTACCCTCTCCGTTGAAGTCATTCGTCCATTTTTTTGGCCCTTTCACAGAGCTGCAATAAAGAGATGGACAGTTAAAAATGCCTTCAAAATACATAAACGTTCATTACTTTCCAATTTTCTCATGGATTCAAAAAATATCTCAGCAAGATACTAACATAGAAGCAGTTTCCAGTGACCAAAGTTTCACTACTGAACGATCTTATTAATAAAATTATTCACAAAATAGTGATCTGCAATAAAGCGATGGACGCAGTGTAGATGATCACTAAAAAATAACGTTGAAGACCATTTAGGTTTCGAGCTTTTGAATAGAAAGATGTCTACTGATCGTCAGAACAAGAGAACCTGGAAACCAAGTTCAACTGGTTTCTGACGTCGTATTGGCATATTCCTGTTCAGGAGCAGGGATCAAAATTTTCCTTCAACGTTTTATTTGATTTATTTAGATAATTGGATCAATTATTGTTTTATTAAAACCTCCAGGTTTTCTAACTGATATAAGATTTTATTATACTTATTGTAATGGAATGAGAAACTTTTTTAAGCTTAAAATATCTCTTTCATTATTGGGTTTTTATTAAGAGATTAATGTATTATATAATTATGTTAGTGTATTTCTCCAGAATTTTCTTAATTTTTATACCTGCTGTATGCGTTATTCTGTTTTTTCATAAATCTTTAATAATACATCATACCAATTTCATTAATATTGAAAATGATAAAATAATATATTCCCATTGCTTCATTGTTTATGGAGGAAAGAAATGAACCAATTTGAAAGAAAGCAATTTTTATGACTTGTGATTATTTTTCACAAGTACAATCAATGGAAATTATGACCCAAACAATTTAAATTAAAGGAAATTCGATGAAGTTGTTAATTCAATATATTTGGAGATCCATTAGTTAAGAATTTAATTTTTTTTTATTGGATCAATTTATGTGATCTCATTTTTGTTATAATTATAAGAATTCAATTAAATTATTTCCATTCATAACCATTAAATATTTTTACGTTGCCTCAACTACAGCGTTCCTGAAATTCGATCTGAGAGTCAAATTTCCAGTAATCAAATAACAGTTTATTCTGTAAATAATTACTATTAACAAAATTTTATAACGTTTTTATTGTATATGAATGAATCGATTAAAAATGATCGTAGAGTTAATAGTGTTCCACAACATTATGCAAATTTGATTGACATTTCTCTTTTGCACAACTTTCATAAATGACTTCATTTAAATTCAAATGAACTGAAAATTGTATCCAAATTTTGCAAGTCATAACCACTAATAAGAGTTCAGAGAAATTTATTGTAACATTTATAATGTGACCTTGGATTTCTAAAGTTAATTGAGTTGTTTATAGATCTCAGCACAATGTAGCGGTACGTCACATCGGTAAATTATCTTGAAGGTCTCCTCCACTATAATTTTATTATTTTCTTTTTAAACATATATACTAATTATTAAGGCTACTAATTAAAATGGCAGAATTTTTCAAATTTAGGTGTATTTTTATATTATTATGTGTCATTTCATTTATTCTTTCGAGTTTATTTCTACCCTCTGAATTTCAAGCAAAGAAATAATAGCGATGAATTCAAAACAATAATTGAGGCTTAGGCTTACAAAAGTTGTTAAATATATCATAAAGGCTGCCAATAGCGTTGCGTACATACCCTTACCCTAAAAATTACATACCAATAAGTGTACCTAGATACCAAATTACCTATTAATTTATGATGATACATGATAAAGTTCTCACCCAGTGTTTTTTTCTTCTATTGAATCTATTCAATCAGATTGAAATCTAAAACAGTGGCAGTTGAGTGTGATTATTTCTTATATAATTAATTACGAAGCGAACACTTGTTCGATATTATTTGGTTAACTAAGATATGTTATATAACAATAGTTCCACAAAATTAAAACATTTGGAATATATTTTAGTGAATAGTGAAGGGGACCTTTAAGTGCACTTTTCCTGCTTAATTGTTAACGAAAGAGTTTCGTTCAATTGGGTTCTAATGACTACTCGAAACATGTTCTGATCGCCAATTATTTTCAATTGATAAATACTATTCACTCAGTAATTATTGAGTAACGAGATATTGAATAGAAAAATTAATCACATTATTATTAATTCGGAATTTTAAGTAGTTTATGAACGAAAAGGGAGAAAAATTCTCGTAATTTGATTTGGAAGAATTATTTTTCTAGTTCAAAGTAAAACATTTTCAGAAATAATTATTTTAAATGTATTAATAAATAAGATATTCTATGATTTAAATTAACCAAATTTCTTGATAATTCTTATTTGAGTTCATTACTGCTTCACAAAAATCAGACAAAAAATATCGACTCTCATTGATATAAATTTACATTGTGTCCATAAGACTAACCATATTTAACTATAATAATTAATCCTTTTTTTTAAAACATGGATGGCAATATCCTGTAATTCAAATGCAAACGTCAGACATCTTTTCTAACTTTGAAGTTTCATAAACTCCCTCTCCTCACAAACTGGATTCGAAATTATCGAAAACTCTACTTGAAGAACAGGCTGAGTAAACAGAGAACCAGATTTCGAATGGAGGACTTCTGAATTTTTTAAGGTGCGATTCCAATTCCAAATTATCATTACCTTAATAACTATAGTTAGAAAGAAGACATTCAAAGTTACCGTACATTACAAAATAAAAGAAGTACGTACTACCGTAAAAGTATGCTGGAATTCTTTGATATCATAATTCTATGAATAAAAAACATGAACGAATTTGTGATTGGATTGATATGTTGCGAACACTTTTTTATTACATTGGAATACTTACACTCATAATATGTATGGAAATGAGTATACATCAATTAATGCTCAATACCTTGGCCCATGCACGGAAACTTGGTCGAAAGAAATTTGGCCGACTGCACATTTAGCCGAACGGACATTTGGCCGAAAGATCATTCGCCGAAAGTAGATATGGCTTAAATTAGGTCGAATGGATATTTGGCCTTAAGACATTTATTCAATGTAAATAAATATCGCGAACTTCAGCCTCCGTCTAATTTAATTATAATTTTTATTTCAATTGAATTATAGGCTATTTTACAAAAATGAAATTACATTTTAATAAGTACATAATGTGTATTCATATTAGAGCTGAAGCCTCCAAAATTCAATAAACGTTTTTTATATTAGCATCGAATTAATTGAACTAATCTTATAGAAATAAAAATTAATTTTATAATGTAGATAATGTGTAGCCATTTTCTGAACTGCAATCATATATTGCTTAACAATTCGAATTCTTTCATAATCATTGATTTCACGCAAAAATAAGGGGAGGAAAAAAACTCCTCTTAATATTGTATTTGTTATTTTTGGTTATTATATTAATTTAAAGTTATTATATTATTATGGTAGGGTCGGACGGGGTATCACTGCGCATACCCTTTTTATGGGGTATCACTCTGCACCCCTTATAATTTTAAAACCAATTGTTTTAGCCTATATCTGATTGCACCATCATTTCAAGCATCTTCTTTTCTCCCTTAAACATCATGAAGCACTATCATCCCATAAATATTTCTAGAGCTGAGTCGCGATATATCTAGTGCTCTCACTAAGATTTATCGATTCATATTGATTTAACATGTTAGCACAATCAATAACAGTTACGTTATGTCAAATTTTCAACTTCTCAGTTTCAACCGGTTTCCTGCCACAATCGTGCGTAGTGATACCCCAGATAATTTAGAGGTAGAGGAGTATCACTGCGCATCATAAATTACCATATTTGTATTTATATAAATAAAAAGTATGAGTTTTTAGTTCTTTATAAAGGCATAAATATTGAATAAGGTGTTTTTTAATTATAAATTTCAATAACAATAAACTTACGATCGTAATAGCTATGCGACTTGATGTGAGGGTATTGAAATAGGGAGATTGTGTATTTTGGGGGGGGGGGTTCAAATATCGATTAACAATAAACGTACGAACGTATTATATTACTTGATATAAGTAGGTAACTATATATGTGCGTAAGATTTAAGTGTTAAATTCGTTGCAGATTCATTAAATATGTGTTTAAAAGGCAAGGGACAAGTAGATTGGGGAGATGGCATGTAGAGGGGGAAACGCAGATGGTGGAGAGAGAGAAATAGATGGGTAGAGAGTGTGATTATAATGGTAGGAGAGCAGGAATTAGATGGGAAGAGAGGGTGATTAAGATGGGAGGAGAGGGTTATTTAGATGGGGAATGGAGGGGTTTAGATAAGGGGTTTAGTCCATATTTGTATAAATCTCCAAAGTAAATAGGCAATCAACGGTGAGAAAACAAATAAATAATGCATTATAAGATAAATTTATAATTAATAATTACTAAATTCAAAAGATGAATGAATAGTAAATTGAATTAAATTAAATCATAATATATAACTTGAAATTGGTAGTTTATGTTATGAAAAATTAGAAATGGCCACATCATAGCGACAAAATAAATTACTTCAGATTATGTATAACTAATCCAATTTATGTTTGTTAAAGGTTTCTCCACTCGATCAATTGTATATTCCATCAATTCTCCATTCGACCTATTTTCCGTTCGATCATTTCTCCATTCAATCAATTGCTTCCGATAAACTCTCAAATACCTCTTATTCAAAAGGGCTCAGTATTGTCATAAATTAATAATTGTGATTCATAAACATATTCATATATCTTTTTTACTTGATTTTTGTAAAATTCCTCGGAAGTCAGTCTTTCGATAAAAAATGTACGTTAAGATTATTTGAAATCATTGTTCCCACTGATTAAATTCTGAATAAATAAGTTCTGATATACAACTTTTCTTTCATTGAAATAGATGTAATTCAATGTTTTTCGCCAGTAATTTAGATCTCTGTCAGAAAATATATTTTATTTTAACTTTTGTTTCTTCGGAGAAAATACTTAATTATTGTAACGTGATAGAGTACAAATTGTGTGATGGAGTACCTTGCTTTAGTAGCGATGTCAATTCATAGTAAATTTCGCTATCACCTTCATTAATAAACTCTGTTATCGTAATAGTTAGCTACCGTTTTATTTCTTCTTAAAAAAAGAAATATATCAGTTTCAGTTTTCTTATACTAATTTTCTGAACAACAAAGAAAAAAAACTTCATCAAAGTAACTCATCATACCATAAACCAGTGACCGGAAAGAATCCCACAGGAAAAAATGCCCAAAAGAAAAACGGTCACAGGAAAAATTGCACAGAAGGAAAAATGACAAAAGGGAAAAATACCCACGAGGTAAAAAGCCCACAGGTATAAAAATTCAAAGGAAAGAAGCCCACAACTATTTAATTTTTATAATACTGAAAAACATGAAGATGATTTCAATAAGGGCATAAGTTTATAAAGGCACGAATAGTCAATTAGTTTTATATGTCTTTCACCTTTTGTCTCATTCAATTTTCATCGCTAAGATCAATTGTATACTTGTTGAATTTAATTTTTAGTATATAAATTTGAAACTGATCCGTGATTTTCATTTTACCATTTCAATTATATTTTGCTCCCAAGGGTTCTATCTTGAAGCTCTCTGAGATGAATGGAAGAGAAGGTGGTAGCGTCCATTGGATTCCGAACAGTTGTAATTTGGAATTTGTATTATCCCTTTTCATTTTACAATGTTTATATTTTTTTAATTCTACTTTCACTTTTAGAGGGTAGTGTTAGGTTTATGCTCTGGCCAGTCAACAGACTGACCAGTCAACAGACTGACCAGTCAACAGACTGACCAGTCAACAAACTGACCAGTCAACAGACTGACCAGTCAACAGACAAACCAGTCAACAGACTGACCAGTTAACAGACTGACCAGTCAACAGACCATCCAGTCGACAGACTGTTCAGTCAACATATTCACCCCAGGCAAATGTTATACAATTTATTTCCTGATCCCCGAAGAATCAAAACTTCGCTTCGAATAAGAGACTCAGGCTTGATTTGAAAAATTGGAGAGATTCGTCTGCGGAATCCAAGACTTAAGATCGGGATAGACTGATTAGAGTTGTCTGGGAAAAGAGAAATAATGTGTGGGAATTTGTGTGAAAAAAAAGATATCCTGAACGCTCATAATGAATGTGACAACATAGAGAAATTCTTTATGAAATGAAAAAATCTAAACAGAAATTAGGTAGACAAGATAAAAAACAACAGCCGACATACTAATTAATTAATTAAATTTTATTCACATAAACAAATAATTATTACTCTCCCGTAATTATGAGATTGTAAATTACGTCTGTAAATTTCGTATGTACAATGTCTTCAATAACTGTTAACGTTACAGTAAGTGATTTTGTTTGTATGTGATAATAATACATATTAAAAAATAATGATAAATAAACTTATAGTCGCCCCACAATTGCTCATGTTGGCTACCTGGTAGGTTTTATTCAATAGATCCTTAAATATAATTAAATAAAATAGTTTTGTAGGAAATAGATACATAGATAACGACTGTGTGTGCATTTTGTTTACATGATTTCAGTAAAGATTTTGCATATTCATATAATAAAAAATGTGCAATAAAATAGATAATATTGGTATTTGTATATGTTATTTTTTAGTGTAAAATATTGTTTATGTTCGAATTAGTTAAAATAACGATGTATTCAAAATTGAATATTATGACGAACGAAATTATATTATTACGTTAGATATTTTTTTATTAACAATGGCTATTGGTTGATATCATAATTCAACTAGTGCAAATACACATTATAACTACTAGTTCTACTCCCATCACGTTTATATAACATAGGATAAAATTTTTGAATATTTCGAGTACGATACTCTGGACAACGGACATAGTATGGTAAGCATCAGCAACTGGCCAGAAATATGGTGACAGGAAAAAAAAAGATACAAAAAACCACTCGGTCAAAAACCCTCCAAGCCAAATACCTCCCGGACAAAAACCCCTCGTGCAATAGACTCACTGGTCATATACCCCCGGACAGAAAAAAAACGAAGCGGAAAACTGCCAGGCGGAAAACTGCCAAGCGGCAAACTGCCAGTCACTTATTGATAATTTATGTACTTTTTGACTTTTGATAAAAACCTTCTAAGAACTTTTTAATTCATAAAAAACTGCGTTAGCCATTCGTCGAGTGATAAATGAGACATTCATTTTTTACAGATAGAACTAAAGTATATAGTATTTCAACAAAGCTACTTCATTAGACACACAGTAAGCTAAATTCAGTACACAAAGAGAAATTATAATTACGATTTTCAACTTAATTGTTAAGTCGCGTAGATTTAAAAAAACATGTATTCATTTACATATCTATAATATAGGATTCTATATGTTTATAAGATTTATAAGTTATATCTTGTATATTATAAATTAAGTGTATGTTACATCACTTATAAGTATATTCAATATTTATTACATTTAAAATTATATTCTCCATAGCATTACCACCTTCAATTTTACAATTTTCATTTATTTGTAAAAGTATAATTAATTTATATGCATCTAATTCGATAGGGTGAAATTTTCAGAGAATTTGGTTGGTAATAACAGTTCGATAATCATAGATGTTATGTTGCAAATTCTGAATATTTCACTAACATCGATCGAATTTTTTTTATAATGAGTACAAGGGAATAATAAGCTTGAACGCTTGTTCAATTATCAAATCATAAACAAAAATGAAATAATTAGACACTAAATCCGTTATGAAATGATAATGTAGAGATGCGTTGTGTAAATAAATAAATTGTACACTGTCCCAAATACAATCATTTCTTTCTTTCTTCTTCGTCTTTTAGTATTTTCTAAGAAATGTTTTTATTTTTATCAATTTATCTAATGTATTTGATTTTTACTGTAATATTTATATAATAATATATTATATGTTTTTTCTAATGAAAAAAACTATATTTTGTTTTGTATACTAAGTAAAAATGAATGTTCCCTTAACTCCTTTTAACTAAGAGCGAACGTCGTTTTTTTATAAATCAAAATGTTATTACTGACTAAAGTCATTAAAATCAGTAAGTGACTGGCAGTTTTCCGCCAGGCAGTTTTCCGAACACCCGACAATTATAGTAGATTCCTGAATTTTCAAACAAGTATTGCAAAATATAGAAAAAATTGCTCTAATTCATTTTTTTAAGTTAAGAATTATTGTCTCAATTAACTTCAATTTGAAAACTAAATACGCTGAAAAATTGACAACGAGTGAAGTATAAATTATTAACTTCAGTAAAATGAAGTAACTTATTTCCCCCCCTAATTATAACACATCATCCTTTATATTGATTACAAATTTATAATATTGGAGAAATAATTCAGCTAATATAATATAGGCACCATTGCACATTTTCTAAAAAAAATAATTTGAATGACCAAATTTTTGAATTCAATTTTTTATTAAGTTCATGCATATACAATATTTTTGATTAATTAAGTGTAGGACTATGAATAAATCATTATGTGTCACCTGATATATCTCACCTGGATCTCTGGTCACACGGTAAATACATAATTAGAACCATTTACAGTTATTTCCAAAAAATTTATACGATTTGAGGATAGATAGATAGTGTTCTTAATAATGTACAGTTAGATAATAATAAGAATTAATGTAAGATAGAATACTGTACTTAAATGTAATCCTATCTAGAGAATGTAGATTACTTAGTAAAAAATACCCCAAATAGTGATCAAATTTTTGATAGACAGTCATAAAATGGATATTCGTTTTCTTTAAAACTGACGTTATTCCTTTCAGATTATTAAAAATACGGGATAATTCTCTAACTCAGCACTGCACATTCTCAATAAAAGAGTTTATAAGTATAAAATATATACAGAGTTCACTTTAGGATCAGTTCCTCACAATTTCTGTGTACATTTTTTTCTATCTGCAATGCATTTTTCTCATCTTCAAGAGAGGAGTGTATGTTCACGAATATTTTTGCGAGACACAGAAAGCTGTGAACGAATAGATCCTGGACAGAAATAATCCGGGATAAAAAAATCCAAAATATTAAGAATACGAGGTACAAAAAAATCTCAGTTACGAAAAATTTGAGATACTAAAACTTTTGGAGTAACCAAAAAAGTCCAAGATTTAAACGAAAACTGATTTGAGAATATTCTAACTTTAAAAAAAAAATTCTAAAAAAATTTATCCAAAAAATCTGAAATAAAAACAGAATTTAAAAAAGACACAAAATTTAAAAAAGGATTACATAAAAATCCTAACAGCAAAATATCTAGAATTTAAACAAATAATTACAAATAATTTAAACAAATTTTCAACAAACTGAATGATATTTTAATATCATTTGTATTGATTTACTGGAGTAGTACAATTGAAAAGGAAATAATTTAATTAGTTTGTGGACATTTGATTGAATGTTATACAGGCAAATTCAAATTTCTTCCATTTTCATATAATAGAAGAAATTTATACTTATTAGTTAGTGTTTGAAATTTTGTGAAATTCTGACTTCCAAAATATTATGCAATTAAATTTTAGTACTGCGACAAACTCTTTAAGACTAAATATTTCAGATATTTGTTATGTTATCCTATCTTCTATTTACTTTAATAATACTAATATTCATTTTCACAATTTTACTATTTCGAGTTTAACAAAAGAGAAGATGTTTATCTGAGTCACAAAGCTAAAAAGAGGGTCAATCTTACTCACAAAACTAACATGAGGGTCAATCTGACTCACACTACTAACAAGAGGGTCAATCTGACTCACAAATTTCATGTGGTTCAATCTGACTCGCAAAATTAACAAAAGTGTCAATCTGACTCACAAATTAATCATGAGGTTCAATCTGACTCACAAAACTAACAAGAGGGTCAATCTGAGTCACAAAGTAAACAAGAGGGTCAATCTGACTCACAAAGTTAACAAGAACATTAAACAAGAGGGTCAATCTGACTCACAAGATCTCGAAGAGATTGGAGTGTATTGGGACTAAAAGTTAGGAGAAGAGTTAAAATGAATTCCTTGGTGATGAAACTGAAATAGAAAATTGGAGATGAAAATAATCGGTTAAAAATAGTCTGTATATATATAATTCGATGAACGATGGATATTTATTTAACTTATTAACTGATAATTGGAGATTCAGTCATTTATTGTTAAATAATTATTGCAACCCCAGTCTTATTGTACTATCATCCTGAATTTTTTTTTTTAAAGTAAGAAGAAAAGTAGTAGTGTACCGTTAAAGCAATGAATACGATTTAGATAAATTTAGAAAGAACCAGTTATTCTTTGGTATTTCCTGTATATCTCTTATTTACTCATTGATGTCAATGTTAATGTTTCTTACTAACAAATGTTTTTTTTTATTAGCAGCAAAAAAATTGAAATCATGAAGATCTGATTATCACTCAGAAATCATCATTTCAAAAATCAAAATTTCAATTCTTAAAATTACTTTTACAAAACTCAAAACTCCTATTCCCAAAATGATTTTTTCACAATCCAAAGCTTCAGTTTTCGAAAAGATCTCTGCAAAACTCAAAATTTCAATTCCTCGAATGATTTTTTCATAATTATAAAATTTATATCGATGAAAGTTATCTCAGAACCTCGCTAAAAATAAACCTTTCATTTGGAGTAATTATCAATATACTTTGTTTTCATGTATATGTTGAAAACAGCATTTGAATATTCATACTGAGAAAAATTCGAAACTCATTTTCTAGATAAACGAATACCATCTACGTAATTGTACTTTCACTGACGATGTTTTCTCACAATGCTCCCCATTTCAGATTTCAGATATTTATGCTTTCCTTAGTAGTGCATATATGGTAGAACTTATAGATTCTCGCAAAGCAGTGGAGATAGTTAAATTGTATTTGCAGCAAAAAAAAAAAAAAATTCTCTCCATTGCAACAGAAAAAAAAATATAAGAAGTAAATGATAATTCATCTCATGCCCATATTAATATCTGATGAAGCATATTTCGAATTACACATCAAAAAATCAGACTGTTAACTTTCTTATCTCTTGAATTATTCAAGTATGAGCAATACTTTTTTATTTAATTTTTTTCTTACTTACAGTTCCTACATGGCATCGAAGCATAATTTCCGTCATCGCTAACTACTTTCCCCACTCACATTCTCAATTCGTCCTCATCAAGAAAGTTATTCTTGCGAAGGAAAAAGATTCTGAAAATCAATTTTTGAGAAGATACTAATGAGATGTTGTCTGTCGTGGAGAACTCCAACATTGAACTCTAATGAGAAAGAAGTTGTTTGGCCTCGTGAATTTTCTATAAGATTATTGAAACACAGAGATTGCATTAATGAGAAATTGCTCTACTATTAGCGAGAGCCTAATTATTTTTATAGAGCTGAGGGGAATTCTCTAATTTTACGAGGGAGAAGTTTATAATTTTATTTTCGATAGTGTATTTAACACAGATTATAATAATTGTAAAGATACATAATGACATAATTATAACTGTTAACATAAATTCTCATAGATTTGTGAGGGATTCTTTGTGAATAAGATTCAGAGCTATAATTGAAAAGCTCCAAAAGAGCAATGAAGTTTCTATAATTCAAATAGTGTAGAAATTCGTTGAAATGAAAGCGTGTCTTGTCATCAATAATCTGCTTCATGATAACTCCTATAATAGTAGCCTTTTGTTAGTGAAAGAGATTTAGAAGTGATACACCGAACATAGAGTTACTGAACAGCAATTTAGATAAAACCAACTAGTTTTTAAAGAGAAAAAAGAATTAAATAGGAAAATAGGACGAGAGTTTTTATGTAGGAGATAACTTTAGCATAACAGAGTACATTGGATAATATGTGATTGGAGGGACAGAATGATTGGTATAATATCTGCAAGCATTTAGAAATTCTTATATATTCTATATCAAATTGAAAAAAAAATTAATAATAAAACTGTAAGCATAAGTTCAGTAATATATTTTATAGCTAATATATCTAAATTGCATTTATTGTAAACATTAAATTAGTTAATAAATAGTAAAAAGGTCTAAAAATTGGTAGGGAAATCTTAATCAATTGACATGAAAAAATAAAACTTTCAAAAAATATTTAGTTTTACTCCGTCTGTACCTTGCAAAATATAACTTTGGCTATTTCAAAAATGACAAATAAGTTGAACACACTGTAGTGGCACAAATGTATACAATTGTTAATATTTTGACCCCGAATTAAAATATGACATATTTTACAACAATTATACAACTATTATTAATACTACAAACAATACCAATATGTACAAACAGAGATACTCAGCTCATCTTGCTAACGTATGACATGTGATACATGGTAATTTTGGAATTTAAGTCAACGTCTAAGCGAAGGATTTATGAAGAAAATGACAAGCAAATTATATTTGTAAATTATTTATATTGTGAATGCATATCAGATTTTAGTAAAATTAATTTTTCTAACATTAATTAGTCAAAAGTAATTCTCCCAAAAATTTTAATATTGTATAAAAAAACATTATTGAATCAAATATTACCAATCAAATTTTCACTCAGTATAAGAACATTGAAAATACATTATATCCATTACACTTGAAAAAATTAATTAAAAAGTCCTTTGCTTCAATAAACTGTAATAATTGGAAACATATATGATTAATGAATTGGAAATATATTTAATTAATATCCTTTCAAAAGAATAAATTACGATTATAATTACATTTGCATAGATATAAAACTTGCGATGATGATATTTCCTCTCACTCTGATAATTTTAAATATTATTAAAGCAGAGTCATTGATAGTTTTATTTTTTCTATGGAGAGTCAAATTATTCGAAAATAAAATAATTATATATGGTATGTGGTTATATGTATGAAAAATAAACATTATTGAAATAATCTTTGAAATGATGTACTTGTTTTACTATCCTGTGAGTGTTTGATCAAATTACCTTTTCCTGAGATTTTAGGCAATATGATTGATTTATTGATACCATTTCTATTACATTTATTTTTAAATTTTTTCACAGCATTCAATCCATGATAGCTATAGTGCATCATTTCCTTCCTCATCTTTCACCAACTTAATCCTCTTTTCATGTCCTTTTCTATATCCCCATCTCTTTCCTCGTTCCTGATTTTTTCTAATTCACCTCCGCAGAATGAATACTTTAGCATCATGATGGTGAAATGATTTGTCTACAATGAATTACAGACTGAATAATCCAATATTCAGGACTTTATTTATTTTTGATGTATAGTCGATATGTCTGAATCACCTCAATTTAGCCTAACAATACCATAATAATACCTAAAAGAAAAATATTAGCGTGCTTAAACTATCGAGCATAAACAAGTATTATCACCTTAATAATTGCGCACATATTCTCTGATTCACCATTTAATGCTAATTGGTGTTCCCTAAAAAGTTTTGTTCATTCTGTCTAAAATTTTGAAAATATGATAAGCAGCGCATAAAGTTTTTGGGATATTATGTCTATTGCATAAATCTCTATCGTTCAGTTTTCTTCTCTGATTTGTCGACAAGGAGGATGAGCTAAAAGGAGGCGGGGTTCTGATGCCTTTAGCTCTCCACCTCCTGCTGGTTCTTATGAGTTGAATTATATTACATTTTAAATAATTAGAACTTTGAAAATTTCAAAATTGATAGTAGTAATTTAGTTTCTTGTATTCGATGGATTGTTGTACTGCAAACTTCATGATTGTTTAATGATCTGTCAGAGGGGGTTTCAGGGTGGCACGTTCCCGATACACTTATTGGTAAAGCTTCATAGCCAATCAATGTGTTAATAACTTTAAAAACATTACCCATAGAAAACTTAAACGCAAGGAACAGTGATTTTAAAAATATATTCTTAGTGGTAGTAATCAAATAATATCTAACATATACTGCAACCGACTGTAATTTATAACAAACCGTGATTATTATGAAATCAAGTTAAAAGTACTCCCTAAACTAGGATGACTTTTAAAATCATCTTCAAAGATTGAATAATTATCTATCATATTTCAAAATTCCAATTGGTTATTATATCCATTCATAATCTATGAGTGTTTTTGTCAGAATATTCCCAACTCAAAGTATCCCTTAATAAAAAGTTAATTGAAATACTAAAAGGACGATAAAAGCCAATAATATCTTACTCTATAATTTTTTTTTTACAATCAAAAAATTCCATCAGGTTTCAAGGGAGGTCTAATGCCAGGTTTGAGTGATAAATAATTACCTTCCTTAGTAGTTATATGATTAAAATCTGTACAGATGATAGGGAAATTAAAACAGATATCTTGTTTGGAGGAATGTTCAAAAACAAAGTTCTACATTGAATTACATGAAATATCATGGAAAGGCCAACACATCAATTTGATGCTGAATAATTCCAACGTAAAAATCAATTAATACACTAGCAATGAACATTTGAACGGTTAGTTAGAAAATGACTGTAGTTATTGTATGAAACTGTAAAATAAACATTACAAAATACCTGAAATGACATCAATGAAACAAGCTGTGTTGCGTATTTTTAAACTATGCTATAAATAACTTCTTATTAAGTTTTTTTTTTGTACTGCAGGTACAACCAATTAAATCTAGTTTTCTGTTCTGCAGGTGGGCTCAGGGAGCTACATGTCCCACTGTATACATGTATCGGATATTTCCTGTAATAGATAATATTTTCCATTTAATATTTTAATACTCATATTTTTGTATGATTTTTTTACTCTCCCTCCATGTCATTAAACAATCGTGAAGTGAGAAGTAACAACAAACTGAATTACTGATATCTATTTAAATATTCTTACAAAATGAAAAATACATTTCCTAATATATGTACACTCAGACTAACAATTACTGTAATACGTGCATTGTGTATACGCGTAAGTGGAAAACGAACTTCCGAATATCCATACATAATTATGACTTGAGTTTAGTATCCAAGGACACACTATACATTACGAGTACCTAACTGACTCTATTCAATAAATACAGTATCTAAATGAGTTTCTTAACTAACTTCCCTGTGCTAGAGAGAGTCACTGCAGTTACATAGTACTCATATTTATTAGTTTCATTACCCTACACATGAGAGTGCTAATCTCATTTTTTCAATAATTAGTTCCCAATAGTGATGGGAAGATTAATCAAAATCGGAATTGGGATTCGAAAGAATCGTGATTTCTTGAGAATCAGCATTGGAATTCTAACCTACATTTCCGATTCCGATTTTTTAGCGTCGAGGCGGATGTCTTTACTCACTTCACCGCAAATAACGATAACAAAGATACGATAGTTAGCCACACAAACCAAATTGCTTGGATATGACTTATGAGTAACGGGTAGATATTAGATACTATACAATATGGTCAGTTCAATTGTTGGAATGAAAAAATTATTCAAAATTTGAATGCGTATATGGATGATCTGAAGTCAATATCAAGAAGTAAGGCATCTTTACGCAATAATAATGCTTCTTTACGCACCAAATCAAATATTTAATTATCAACCAATGCTAAAAATCTGCATTTATAATAACATTGTTTCTAAGGTTTCAGAAGTTGTTCTTTACGATGGAGTGAATAAAAGTGCGAAAAGACACTAATTTATGATGTATAATGACGCGTTAACTCAGGCTTCTCTAATCGAGACGTATAATAGGAATAATGTGTTCCATTGATATCAATATACCAAATACGCAACATATTTTCTTTAAGTTCAAAAGCTGTTCTTTGTGATGACATAACCAAAAATTACAGCAATCAATAATTAGTTTCCGAATTATTAGATGTGTGAATTGACGCCCACCTACACATTTAATATGCAGGCGTATTTTCACACTAACAAAAAAGTTAACATACGAAAACTCCGGTCTGTAGCGTAAATCGAACTTTATAGGGAAGATTGATAATTATTTTTTTAATGGTCGCACCAAGTTTGTAGCAATTCGTCCTATAACTTTTTCACTAATAGGCTATTAGGATGCTATGCGCGATTATTATTTCCACGTGCTGCAATAATTATGCTACATGTCTTAATAATTGTTTTTTGTTCAAACATATGACGCTCTATTCAAGTGCAGTACAAGCGTATTTTAAACAATCTTTATATTTGTTTTGTATAATACATTTTATGAACATATCAAGAATCAGAATTGGCATCGTATTCAGCAAAAATTTGGACTCGTCCTATCACTAATTCCTAATCAAATTATAATTGAGATTATCTATTACGGAAATGCTTATCATTCGTAGATTGTTCTATTGAGGATGAAATGTAGAAAAAACACAATCTAAAGAACAAAAGATTACATTATGATTATTGTTTTCTAGTTTTCTAATTACTTGGACACTTAAAATTCAACATGTTTGTAACTGGTACGATAAAGATTGTACCGGAAGTTATCATCAACAACTTGCCAACTTGTTAGAAATTATTCATAAATTCAAAACTGATGGAATTAAGTTCCAAATGTTAGGATCTTAAACAAATTGAAGAAAGTAAGACGAAATTAATCATATTTTTATATTCCTAATAAAAAGTATAGAGAAATAATTCCTAACATCAATCAATAAAATTGTTTTATCACATAAGTTAGTAAAATGTTTCAGTCTTGATTATTAATTCTCTAGCTGCTACAAACAAAAATAGAAAAAATTTAATTTATCTCAAAGATATATATTTTCTTCATCTTAGAGACGGATTTTACTTCATTTCACCTCCTGTTGATAAATACTTTACGGATGACTGACTAACTACAAAGTCTCGGATATCCCGGAGTCAGACAATATTTGTACGCGTCTCTTTTCGGTTTGGAAGTCTTTCGTCTTTGAAGAATTCTTTTATCTCCCAAAGAAAGCTTTCCAAGATAAAGCAAGGATTTTCTGGAATGAATAATTATGGAAGGAAACGGAAATCAGGATTTTTCTCCCAACAATTCATTATCCTCTGATAAATGTCAATATTGAGTGAATTTTAAAATCAAATATGTACATTAGTAGTTTATTCATTATTCGAATCCAATTATTTTTCGTGGGCTATTATAAATATAGGACATTTTCATAAACTAGAAATTGCGCAAACTCTTGGCACTAGAAGTCAGAGGGAAAATCTAATGCAGTTCAATGACTCTAAAGTCTAGAGTCAATCTTAATATTTATTATATATGATATGTAGATTAAAATTATTACCTTGTTCAGTATTTCTTGTTTGCAAATAATGAGATAGTATTCACAGAACTGATCTAATTAACAATCAGAAAATCAAATGTTATTGAACCTATCAGAGGTTAATGCAATAATTCAACTATTCAGAGTAAATGAAATCATAAAATATCCGACGATTTATTCCACCGAGGATTATAGTCTAACTTATAACTGAGGTAAAAACATTGAAATTCTAAAATATCGAATTCATTCGGAATAAAAGGATGAGATGAATAATAATATCTGAATCATCGAAACTAAATATGAATTTCAAGAGGTCTGAGAAATTGTAGAACTATTATTCGTTCAAACAATTTTTTTGGAATTGTTCCATAATTGTAAATAAGGTAATGAAGAAGAACTCGTTTTGGTAATTTTTCAATACTGTGTTGGAATTCCTAAAATGTTTATGGGAAAGTGAATGCAAATCCTGTAACGTTTTTTTTTCTGTCGCCTACCAAATAAAACTCTAAGAGTTTTTAGAGCACTGACACATTGTGAAACATAATAGACACAGCGCCATTTTCCTAAAAATCCCGTCTGTTCTAGAATAAGAACACCATATTGTATGATAGCTGATAATTATTGAACTCAAATTATTTTGATATCTATAGAACAAATAATTTTCTTATTCTCAAGATCAGGAATACTTCTTATTTGCATAAATACTGATAGAGTTGAGAGTGAAAGAAAGAATGAGTAAAAATGGTTCAGTCAATAGGAAATAATATAAGAAAAAAAAATATCATTGAAGATTGAGAAACAATGAAATGAATCTTAAAGAAAAAGTCCCTTATCGAAATAAATATTGATATTGATTAAGAAAGATTTGCTTGTTAGATTACGGTTTTAATTGTTATTACACCATAACAAATATTTTAATCTCTTGGTTATACAATTAAAAGTTAGGAATCATTCATGTGCATTTTATATTTTTTAACGTTCTTTATTCATCGTTTTAAAAATAGTAAGGAAATTAATAATCGAACTTCAATTTCTGAACTCACTCAAATTGTTCACTGTGTTTTTTGGGATTTAATTCATTGATAAATCAAGGATGATGCCATCAATTATCTTTCGTTAAAATATCATCAAGTGAACGAGAATTCCCACAATTTATAAAATGAACATTTCTGATTTAGTACAAAGATGAGATGTATAAGTCAAGGAATAGAAATGAGGCAAAGGAGATACCAACGGATGAATAGCTTCTGGAATATATTTGCATAATTCAGTTCTTGGCAAAGACTCATTTCATCAACTCATGCATAAAGAGACTAGTAAGTTTGAAAATTGAGAAGAAGGATGAACATTATGGAGTGGCGGTGAGAAACAACCCTTGAGAAGTTAGTGAAGTACTGACAAATGAGAGATATGAGCCGTGGAAGCTGAAAAAAAAACATAAATTTCATACTTGCATCTTCATTTCCCTTAAATAAAATCTGAAATTTTGCAGTAGAACTCATCTATAATAGACTATATCTACATCACGATATAAAGCGTACTTCAATGTAGTGAATTCATTATTCATGGCACTTCATTACTCAGGACTCTAATAATCCGGATGGACCACTATACACTTTACAGAACTTAAAATTTAGATGAGTTTCACATCTGTCATTCAAACTTTTTTGTTTCACTGGTGTAATTTTGCACATCTAATTGGCGTAAATTCCTCTAAACCAGTAAATAACAAATGAAAGATATAGTTTGTGCAAAATTACAGATAATTTCAAATCTGCGAATATAAACACTCTTCTTTTCTAAAAAAATCCTGATATCAAATCATTGGAGTAAACACTAAACATCTCTCATTTAAAATTAAACTGTGCTGACAACCAATTAATATTCTTCTAGAGTGCGAATTATAAATATGGAGAATTTCTTTATCCTATCGGGGTTCGTTTGAATGTAAAAGATCGACTGTGTAATTATGTACGAAAACAAGATCAACACTTCAAACAGTTTTCATTTTTTAACCTGCATATATTTACAACCATTAGTCATTAGTCATAGTAAAAATCTTGGCCCATTATCTTCTGAGCGGATAATGTGTTTTTACCTTTACAGATTACGAAGGTACAACTCAAAAAGTCATCGACCAAATTGCTTGGAATTTAGTGGCACTATTGGTCGATATCTAGGAAGCCTATGGTATGATTTTGGAGCGATACGTTTAATAGAAAAGGTAATTTCTAACTAAATAACTTAAAAAGTTGTCAACCAAATTGCCTGAAGCTGGGAGGATGATTGAACAACAATATCAAGGAACAATTTGGTAAGTTTTTGGGAGTTGTTAGATTAAAGGTGAAGATCAAGGTCATTTGTGACTCAAAATGTATTAACAAAATGGCCTAAAAATTTGGTTTAACGATTAACCATCGTCCATGATCCAGTTTATTAGATTTTGGTAGCAATCAGGTAGAATATCCAGAACATTATGATATATGTTTCAAAACGTATTGAACAAATTGCCTGAAATTTGGTGGGACGGTTATTCAATATACAGAAACCAATATGTTTTATTTTCGGAGTGATCGGTAACTCAATATCTATAAAAGAATTCAACCAAATTGCCTGAAATTCGGTAATACGAAAATCACTATCGAGGAACCAGTCTATTAGATTTTGAGAGATAAAAAGTTAAAGATTAAGGTAATTTATAAGCGGAGGCGATGGTATACTCTTTATGTGTGACTATCATTTGTTTTTCTATTAAGATATCCATATTGAATAAATATATTATAAATATACGTTAGACTTCATTGTATACCGTATCATAATCGATAAATTCCTATTTACAATCTTCCGATCAAAATAATTTTTCTCTAAATATTTTTTCTTTTTACATATTTATGATATAAAGTGTAAGAGGATACAAATAACGCCAGTAACAAAGGCGTTACTGTACCTTAAATTCAGTCTTCAGGTGTGAAAGGCTGCTCTAATTTTCTCCTCTGGTCTCAATTTACTTATGAATATTGGAGGCTTATATTCAGACAATGTATTTTTTATTTTAATTATTGAGGTGTATTTACATTTAAAACATTTCCATTATATAATAACTGTATTTATAGTGATAATGAAGTTGAATTTGAACCAGTTTATTCCTATCGTCAGATGAAGAATCTACTGCAACTATTTTGAGCACTAGAGAATGGTCTACAAGAAAACTTATTTACTGCATAATATTTAAATAAAAATAAAAATGCACCATTTAAATATTAGCAATGTAAATTGATCCTCATGAACAATAATTCAGCATTAAACCAGGACAAAATTAATAGGATTCCACTAGGAAAACGAGTGTGGAGAGATGAAATAAATAGATAAAAGAAGAGTTTAAGAATTTTTCACCCCAATATCGCATTTCCTCACGTTCGGAAGTAAGGTATCTCAATTCTTCCTCACTTTTCAGAACTTCTAAACTGAAAAATGTTTTTGTCATCAAAAATCTTTCACTGTCAATGATTCAGTGATTTTGAGAAAAGGTTTAAAGGAAATAGAGGGAATTGGTCGATAGTTTCAGAAATAACGAATTAAATTTGAATTTTAATATTTAGTATAAATTTAAATAATTGTTTAATCCGTTTCTAGTGATATTTGAATCAGTTATTAGATGTTGTGGTGCATACATAGAACAATAATGCTATATCCTAAAGGGTACACGGAAAACTGCCAGGGGGAAAACTGCCAGGCGGAAGACTGCCAGGCGGAAAACTGCCGAAGCGGAAAACTGCCAGGCGGATAACTGCCAGTCGGAAAGCTGCCAGTCATTATTGGCAATTTGAAGACTTTAGTCAATAATAACATTTTAATTTATAAAAATGTTGATCGCCCAACGTTAAGGAGTTAAGGAACATTCATTTTTACTTAGCATACAAAACAAAAATAATAGTTAAATGTAGACAATTTATTAGAATAACATGTAAATATATAAATATTAAAGATATAAATGAAATATTATATAGAAATTAAAAACTAAAATCTTTCTTAGAAAAGGTTTAAAATACTAAGAAAAGAAACAAAGAAATATTAGTATTAGGGACAGAGTACAATTTCTTGGTTTACACAACGTATCTTTAAATTATCAGTTCATAACGCGCTAACTGTCTAATTTTTTTTTACAATTTGAGAATTGAACAAACCTTCAAGCTTAATATTCGCTTGTACTCTTTATAAAACAACTTCGATATATGATGTGAAATATTTAGAATTTGCAACACAACATCTATGTTCATTAAACTTCTATTACCTACCAATAGTACCTAAATCTCTAACAATTTCACTCGATCGAATTGGATTGTACATTAATTAATGATACTTGTTACATACAAAGGAATATTGTAAATATAAAGGAGTTGTACTATTGACATGGAGAATAAAAATGTAAATATAATAAATATTGAACATACATATATGTTGATTTAACATACGCTTAATTTATTGTATAATTTAAGATTAATTAATTATAAGAATTTCTAATTATATAGCTATCAATCACAAATCAGTACGCGGGGTTTAACGTTTGCTTTTGAACCGAAGGTTATATTGCTGAAATTAATATATGAAATTAAAAACAGGGGACTATATACGTAACTTAACATGTTTTTTTAAAATATACGTGACATAGCAAATAAGTGGAAAATGGTAATTGTTACTTACTAAAGTTTGGTTTACTGTGTGTTTAATAAGGTAGCTTTGGTGAAATATAATTTTCATTTGGATATTAAGTAATCCAATATCTATATTTTTATTACTGTAAAAATGAATTTCCCCTTAACCCCTTAACGATCGAAGGGCTGACGCCGTTTTTTAATTAAAATGTTCTTTAAATGTGTTTATAACTAAATAATAAAAGTAAAAAAATACAGAAATTCCCATTAAGTGACTGGCAGTTTTCCGCCTGGCAGTTTTCCGCATGGCAGTTTTCCGCTTCGGCAGTTTTCCGTCTGGCTTTTTTCCGCTTGGCAGTTTTCCGCCAGGCAGTTTTCCGGACACCATCCCAAAGTACTCCAATATGATGAACTCCAATGATATTTATGTTAGATTAAAATATTGAAAGTTAATAGTAATTAACAAACTTGATATTATTTTATTTGTGTAATCATTCATCATTTTGTGATCTTTTATACTATCCATCAATTGGTTATTTAAGCTAACCCCCCCCCCCTCCCCACTCAAAAAAAGGATTAAATAGTTTTAACGATAAAACAAATGTATAGGGATGATTCGTATTATTTTTTAAAGGCTACAATAATTCGATACAGTATTTTTTACAGTTTTTCCGCACAAACCTAAATATCAGCTACACTAATGTGTGTTTTACACTTGCGTTGATAAGTAATAAAACTGATTGACAACTAAACAATAATCACTACACTTATTGCAGTACATTTCCGGTTTCCTGCAAGTCATATCTACAGCTCCATCCGTGTACGGTACTCAAAGACTTTGAAGCAACT